>ML794167.1:391781-402984 GCA_009831015.1 Picea engelmannii
GTGTTAAATATTTACATGTGTAAAATGTGTGTACTCATATTATGAATGTGATAAATGCCAATCTGAAACGTAATTAGCATATGCATCGATAATTATATTAGTGCACCTAGGAACATGCTCATAGGTAATAAACTCAAATGATCGTTCCAGAAGATGTACCTTAAGGAACCTTCCTAGCAATATTGGATCATGAATACGATATAGACCATTCAAATGCGACACAACCAACTGAGAATCCAATAACACATGAAGGTGTTGAATACCATGTGAAAGAGCATATCACAAAATCTTGATGGCAACGCTATACTTAGGAACAATATTTTTAGTTTCCCTGAGACAAACACCTCAATCATATACTAGCTGGTTAGTTTGTGAATAAATCACCCAAGTAGTGGAATCCCAGTTCTGAGTGTGATGATTGACATCATATGCAAATCCAAAATAGATTGAGGACTCCCTTGGAAGCTTCCACACAGTAGTAAAAAACACAAGGAAAATGAAGAAACCTATACAAACCTATTTCCAACAATAAACAATAGTTATAAAATAATTAGTACTCGAGCCGTTAGGATCAAGAATAGTACTTCTTAAGGTAGAGCCCATTTTTGGGGTCCAACAACACATTTCCTTCATAATTTGCTAACTCATAAGACCCTTTTTCCAACACTTGTCGCATGATGTATGGACCGTACCACATGGGGTTAAACTTTCTTGCCCCTAGGGAATCCTTGTCCTAGCTGTAGACTAACACAAGGTGTCCTTCGAAAAATATCCTTTGGTGGACATACTTGTCGTACTGATACTTGATGCATTTCTTTTGCATTTCATTTGCTAAAGTTGCGTCTCGACACTGCTCATCAAGATTTTCAAGATAAACGAGACGTTCTTCAAGTTGTGTCATGTCGGGTAAGAGTTCAAAAGAAAATTTAAGTAAATGGAATTCACATTCAATGGGAAAAAATAGTTCTATTCCATGAACAATTTGAAAAGAAGAGAATCATGTTGCAGTTTTGACTGAGGTTCGGTAATCCCACAACGCCAGATATAGCATCAAATTCCAATTTGACCTGGTCAAGTTAACCATCCTCTTCAATATAGTTTTTAAGGATTTTTTAACAAATTTGACTTGACCATTATCCTGAGGATAATAAGGAGACAAGTGTCCATTTCTAAAACCCAATTTTGAATCTAATTCAAACATCATGCGGTTATGGAAGTGACTTCCATGGTCGGTGACAATATCTCTCGGAACCCCAAACCTAGCAATGACCTGATTGAACATGAAAATCATTGTGGTTTAACCACCATTAGAAAATTTCAGCATGGCTTCTACCCACTTTGTGAAGTATTCAACGACCACTATAATGTATTGATGCCCCCTAGTTGAGGTTGGGTGGCATATCATGAAATCTACCCCCACTTGGTTAAGGGGCTGAAAACAATTACGGGAAACATAGGAGTAGGGTGTGTGCGCATATTATTTGTAAATATTTTACAAGGATGACATTTCTTGAATTCTTCTATGAAATCCTTAAATATCATAGGATAGAAATAACCAACACACAAAATATTAGGGGTTGTTTCCAACCCTGATAAGTGACTTCCAGACGCTCCACCATGGCAGTCATTTAAAACAACCTCTACTTCCTGATGAGTGAGGCAGCGATGGATAATTGAGTCTACCCCTCGTCGATGCAAGTTGTTGGTGATAATGAGATACTTGTTCTCTAGGTGATGAATCCATCGTCACTCATCCTGTGAAAAATGTGGAGGGAACTTCATAGTTTGGAGATATATAAGGATATATCCATACCAATGATCGGACAAAGAGATGAGGAAGATATGCTCATCCGAGAAAGAGTCAATTACTTCACTCTCATCATTCTCTACTAGGAAATCCGACATCAATTTGACAAAGACTAAAGAATTCTTGGAGTTCTCCATATTTCCCTCAGCGTAGATACCATGCCTAGACAATGGATTTACCATATGATCAACACTCCTACTCATGGTTGACTTGAATTCTCCATTTTCCACATGACTAATATTAGGGAGGAAATGTGATCTATGATGCATATCCTCCCATGGCCTTTCAACTCCATTCATTTCCTCAATAATATCTTCATCTGAAGGAAATATGGTGTCAAGACTGTTCGCATTCAAATGGTCACCAGGTGAGCAAATAGGGAGCGCTTGCATACCCTATTGGGTTTAGCAGGGCAGAACAGCTGTGGCAGCATAGGGTTAGAGAAACAAAAAGAACTACAATCTAATATGAACTGAAAACAAATCAAAACTGTAACAAGAAGCAACAAACATCAAACACAAAACACAGGTGTCACCAATGGTTTCAGGCTGGTGTATTAATGAAACCGGAGCACACTGAAGGAAGAGACCAGAGGTTCCTTCTCCCTCCAACGGAAGGCTCTTTGGGGCCCTCACACAATTTGCTTTCCTTACAAATGAGAAGAACTGAGCAGTGAAAGAACTCTCGGTGATGCAGCTGATGGGTTGTTGTTTAAAGGATGAGCCCTTAAACCATCTGATAGCATAACAGTGCTTAGAATTCCTTTCCAAAACAGTGTATCCTCACAGATTTTTATAGCAGCTCCTCGGGCGGTCACGTAACCTTCTCAAAGTGTGAACAGGGACCCTTTTAGGGTTTATTTAGGTCATTAACCCGCCGATTTTACGGATTCGGCTCTGATTTGAGAGTCAAATCAACTTGGGAGTCGGTCCGTAAGGGGTTGGGAGGACGACCTATTCAATTAATGCGCCGTATTAGCAGATGCACGGGTTTTTGTGTTGACATACGTGCGTCGAGCGCGCATGCGCGAATAACACGTTTTTGTCCCGCGCATGCGCGTGCGCACCAAACTGCTGTAAAGCGCCCTTCAATTTTTGGTTACTTTGTATAGTTTTTGGCCCTTCTGGAGTGTTGTGAAATTAATTCAGTGCCATGAATGACCTCACTACTGTTTTGATGATGCGGAGTTCTTGTTGCCATGTGCAGACGAAATTTCAGTGATAACAAAGACAATACTGGGAATTTGAAGAATCATGAGCCCAAATAGGCTATGGAAAAATATCATTATCTTGTGTCAAAGAAGGATCTTGATATGGGTCTATAGTGGATTGTTTTATAGCTTGATAAGCGAATTTTTCTATAGACAATGGCATATTCATCCCGATATGTGTGATACCTTCAACCAAATAAGACAGTGAGGGTAACACCCATGGATCTTGTAGATATGATGCTTTGAAAGAAATAAATCTTGTAATAGGATCCGAGGAACTCAAATTTTGGTAGCCGACCAGGGTGGCATGAATGTAGGACATTGGTGATGGAAAATTAAAGGTACCCATATGCGAAGGATACATACCAGCATTGATGCTCTTAGTTTCTAACTGAGATTTTTCAATCCGCAGAACTATGGATCCTTGATTCTCTGCGGAGCTAGAACAATTAAAATCCATCTGATTGATAGTCACAATCCTTCCCTCGTGGGGAAATCATAAAAATTTAATACCGATGAGACAACAATCGTCATAACGTAAGTCCAACTCCTTCCCAATAACAAGTTATATTCAAGCGATGCATCGAATACTTCTACTTCTATTGAAATGGAATTTCCTCCTAACTGGAATGGAAAATAGGAAATAATCTTGTGTGGCCTAAACGATCATCCGTAGAATGCGGTAAAAAACGTGGGAGAAGGTGGGAGTTTTGGAGAGCCGATATCTTTCCAACATAACAAAGACATGACACATGTATAATATCCCTCATCAAAAACGGTCCTCTTGATGATGTTTTGTGTGTAAATGACATCAATCCGGAAGGCTACATGACAAGGAAGATGAGGCTTCACATCAATAGCGTCAAAATTCATAGTGAGTGGGATGGAAGAATCTGTCACTCAAATCATGGATAACAACGTAGTGTGTTGCATGGGGAAAATATGAAGCAACTGAAGAGAAAAAAATTGCACACGATGTTTGAGATAAATCCTCAACAATAGAGTAGTTCAGTGCGGCTCTGGTTTTAGGTTTTTGCGATGCTCTTTCGTTCACACATTTCAATATGCGTGTTGTCATTTATTTCTATGGTTTCTCTATATGAAGAGGTCCTTGAGGATCATAAGTATCTTTGCCTTTCACTGTCAACTCTGAATTACTTTATTCGTGAGACCTAGTTGAAAAATATACCTCCTCTTCTTTTAACTTCAAAGAATTAACCATGTCAAAAAATGAGAAATATTCATCCGACAAAGGTGCACCAAAAGTTTCCCCTTACAGATTGGAAGTGGAAGAGCCAACCTACATGTTTTTTCCTTTCAGAAACAAATTTTTCAAGACAACAAGTTGTTGTTGTTGTTGCAACTTTATCGAGCGTTGGTATTATTCGATATTTGGGCATTGATGAGTAAGGTGATCATCCCCACAAAGCTTGCATCGGAACTTCATTTTTCACTTTTCACCCATTTCCCCCTCAACATTCTTGTTAGGATTTTTTTACTTTCCCCCCATTACCCTTATTGCCTTTTCCTTTATTTTTCTCTCTAGGTTACTAAGGACCCTTCCGAGCCTTTGATTGCACAATGTGTACATTCGAGGATTAGGTGTTGGTGGTGGTCAAGCCAAAGACCAAACTGGCCATAATGTTTTGAATTAACAACTGTTGCATCTCGTTAGAGACTAGAACTACAGATTTTCTTTGAGAGGAACCAACAATTCCATTGGCATGTGGTCCTAGCTTCGGTTTCACTAATTTAAGGGTTGATCAAGGTGCATTAGGAATAATCTCATAGAGAATTACCGATTGAGAGTATATCAATTCCAATTTGTGTGCCTTAAATATTGTCTACTCTTCTAAGAACACCCCTTAAGTGGAAACATCCTTAGAAATGTAAGGAAGAAAGGACTTCAAGAACCATTCTAAGAGAAATTCTGGTGGAACCATGGATTTAATCAAGATCTTTTGTCTCCTCCATTCCAGAATATGATTAGAAATGTGCATAGCATTGTCTTGTTCAAAATTGGCCAAAATATCTATACCATCATCGTACCGAATAGGGAGTTGGAAGTGGTTGATAAAAACCATGGCAAGGTTTCCAAACGTCATATACTTTGACCTTTCTAGTTATATATACCATTTCACAGTGACCCCAATGAGGGTATGGTAAAATAGATATAACTGGATCGATTCATCATTTAAAGAGTTGGACGAGCACCATAAGTGAAATGTCATGATGTGGTCTTGTGGATATTAACCACTTTTCCCATCGAACTTTAGGATGTACAATGGTATTTTGGTGGGGACCACAATCTAGCTTCGCTCATGATGAATCAGGTTGTTCATCAACTTAGATAAGTCTGGAAAATTGAGAGTTTCCAGAAAATGTAGCCTGGGCTGCGTCATTGATTGATTAGTAGCTTGAAAAGAGTGTCCTGGATTGTAATTGGCATCAAGTTTCCAGTAAGAGTTTGTCGATGGACCAAATATTTGGGTAAAAACTTGTTGGATCTATTTAAATGGAGGCTAACCTCCACCCATCTAGTTCCCATATGGAAGAACAAGGTTTCTCCCTGCCTTAACACTTTGTGAAGGAATTAGTCCTTGCATTGGGTTATAATGACTGAGAAAGGGGTTTCCCCCTGATGGCATCCCTTGCGAAGGGAAGTACCTTTACATGGGATTCCACTGAGGCTAGAAAGGGTTTCCCCATATTGACATTGCAGGTGTGGTGAAAGGGTTACTCACAAATCCACCATATAATGTGAAAAGAGTGGAAGTTGAAGGAATTCTAGCGGCACCCATGGAAATGCCCCAACCTATGAAGGGGTTAGGACTGGAATACAGGAAAGCATCTCTCCTAATGGATGGTGTTATCACTGAGAGTCACCCTCATATTGAAAGAAGATAAGCCCAGTACCCATCATAATGTTTGGTGGATGTTGTTTTTATGAGTGGAGGTCAAATGGACAACACTCAATACAAGAATGATTTGAACACATAAACTGGACAAGAAATGCACAGGGAAGTGAGGTCCTCATTAAATTCAGTCAGTGATTTGAGTTTAAGGGTGAGCAGAAGGAAGACTTAGTGAGAGAGGTGAACAATACTGCTATCAGCATCCAACCTTCAAGCAACTTGGTGAATAAAAACTTAGGTTCAAGAGCACTCTTGAACTCAAGTTTCAAACACTGAAATATGTCATAGCAGAATAATAATCAAACCTACATTACCATGCAACTACAACAACTTGTCTATATCCTCCATGCCCGATCCTTTCAACATAAGGGGAAATAAGATAACAAAGAAGCTGACTAACACTAGTCACAGTAATACTGTAATCAAACCTACATTACAATATAACCACAACCCTCGACTGGATCCTCCATGCCTGAGTGATATAGCACAGTTTAAACAAAGAGGTGAAATAATTTGACTTATATTAATGTGAAAGTCTCAAATTTGATACATAACCAGAGAACATCTCTGGGATAAAAAATTACACAGTAGGGAGCTCTGCTCAACCATTCGACGACCATAAAAAAATATCAAACTGATCTATTTATACTCAAATCAGTCCACAACTTACAAGAATGTGATCTGGCAATGTCATTCAAATCTTTGCATCTGGTAAGTCCTTTGTTAGACTGGGCATATTTCCTTTTGTCCGACACAAACCAGGTTTAGTGAGGACCTGTAGAAAAACTGACCATCTTTGTACATGTTGATAGTCTAACCTCATTAACCATAACTTCTGAGCCTTCCATTTATGGGTTGAGCTGAGGTTTCAACTACTAGTCCCTGCCTCATTAACTGGATCTTCATCGGGATTAGAGTGCAACGGGATGACTGGCAGAGGACCACTCGTCGCAAATGGATTGGGTGTTGAGTACACAGATGAACACAAAATTTAATCCTCTCTCATTGGCTGACTCTTCCTTGGGATTGGAGTGCATCAGGATGACTGGTGGAGGACCACCTGTCAACATTGGATAGGGACTTACATGTGCATGTGCTTTTCGGGGCTGTGGGAAGTGGTTTGGACCCACATCACTTTCAGGCCCGAAACGCACCCCCTTTCACCACTTATCCTCCCGCAAAAACTACGATTTGGATTTCAGCTTGCCCTTCAGGTTTTATCCTCCATGCAACTTGTGGCACCGAAATGATAGGTAGTCATTGATCTGATCACGACCTGAGATCTGGGCGCACTGGCTATTTTAGCGCCTCCACCAAAACTTTGTCTATCTACTAACTTTGGAACCCATCCAACTGCTATTGGAGATAGCGCCACATCAAATATGTACAAGGGATCTCAATCACTGCAGACTTGCACCTTCTTGCCTGCGTTCATGCAATTTTGTGTGATAACATTTGGCTCCACAGGGGATGGCATGCTCCCTATGAGATGCCAAGAACGTGTAGTTCCGGTGCATTAGATTTTGGGTCATGGAGTATCTTATTTAAACATAAAATGAAAGGAAATGGTAATTACAATGGTGGAAAGCCAATCATGGCTTAAAACAAATATTTCTTCAGAAATTTCCCATTGATAGGGCTGCTCAAAACTTTGGAATCCTCCAAGCTCTGCAACTTATAGGTGTAATTTGAAAATACTTCAAAGATCTTGAAGGGACCAATCCATAAGGCTTCAAATTTACCATGTTTGTCTTTGTATTGTTTGGGGGCATCCCACTTGAGCACCAAATATCCCAGCTGGAAATGCCCCTTGCTTTCCCTATTGTCAAAGGCTCATTTTATCCTTTGTTGGTGATCATGAGCTTCATCGAGCAGTCGATCCCTGGCATGTTGTACTTCTACCAGTTGTTGTATCCTCCTGATCATATCATCAGGTTCTCCTTGGTAGTTCTAGAGGAATTTTTCCATAGGAAAGGCAAGCTGAGTAGGAAAATTAACCTCCACCCTATATACAAGATGAAAAGGGGAAACACCCAGTGACCTCTTTGTTGTGACTCTGTCAGCCCATAATGAAAAATTCATCTTTGAGTCCCAAGATTTCTTGTTGTCTTCTAACAATTTCTTGATGATATTTATGAGGCTCTTGTTAGAGGACTCTGCTAAACCATTTCCTTGAGGGTAGTAGGGAGTAGAATGGACTAATGCAATTCTATACTGCTCACAAAACTTGATTAATGGTTCATCTCTGAAAGAGGCATCATTTTCTGTAACAATCCTGCTTGGACAGCCAAATCGGAACATGATATCTTCAAGGAAGCTAATGATTACCTTGTGGGAGGCACTCCTTGTAGGATGGATTCTATCCATTTTGTGAAATAATCAGTGGCAGTCAAAATCCACCTGTGTTGGCCACTTGAGGCTAGGTGGATCTCTCCAATGAAGTCAAGACCCCACTGCTGAAAAGGTATAGAAACCATTACAAGCTTCAAAGGAAATGATTTGAGCTGTTTCCTTTCCAGAAAACTTTTGACACTTGACACAAGCTCTAATATTTGTACAAACATCGGTAAAAAGGTTGGGCCAAAAATACCCAGCTCTGAGGATTTTATAAGTTGTAGTCCTCCAAAAATGATGTCCCCCAAATAAGCTATCATGAAAATATGTTATAGCTCTTTGGGATTCCTATGCATCTAGACATGTTAAAAGAACTCCCATAGGATCCTTCTAGTACAAAACCTGATCAATGAGACAATATTTGATTTCTTTGAGTTTCAAAGCTCTTACCTTGTTTTTGTCCAAACCATCAGGAGGCCTCAACTTTTGTAGGAAATATATGATGTCTTTATACGAAGTGCATTCTTCTAAGTTGTGGATGACATGAGAGTCTTTATCAACAATCTAAGTTTGTTGATTTTCTAAGTGTTTGTTGATGAAATTAACCCCCAACACCTTGCAATTTGATTCAGCTAGTAACCTAGATAAACCTTGTCCTTTCACCATTTTGGTGGGTTTTATTTCAAGGTCAAACTCCTGAATTTTGGCAATCCATTTGCTTCTCTTCCCATCTGTATCAGGCTAGATCAAAATCTCTTTTACTGAGGCCGAGGGGACATATGCAATAATCTTTGAATGCAGGACATATATTCTAAAAGCCTTGATGGATTTGACCAAATCATTTTCTTGCTTCTCCATGATATCTTATCTCATTTCTGCATCCCTCAATGCTCTACTGAAAAATGAAATAGGTTGCTCTAACTTCTCTATAGAAAAACAACATCCAATGTATCATATGAGGCAAAATAAAATATCAGAAATTCCTTAGAATATTCAGGGTTGATGAGCACAGGTGCTTCAGTCAAATCCCCTTTGATTTGACCAAAAACATTTATTGACTTAGAAGTCCATTTCACCTCGCTTCCTCTTCTAAGAATGGATGTAATGTTCTTAACCAACTTAGAAAAATTAGAAATGAATCTTCTCAAAAAGTTGATTTTACCTAAGAAAGACTGAACCTCTTTCTTATATCTAGGAGAATATAATGTATGGATGGTATCTACTCTTCTTGGATCAATCCTTACCCCTTCAACTGACACAACTCGCCAATAATTTTCCCTCTTTCATAGCGAACAAATATTTCTTAGGGTTGAGGGAGAGACCAAATTTTTTTCACTTCAGGAAGACTTTCCTCAGATGATGACAATGCTCTTTATCAGTTCTTGAGAATATTGTAATGTCATCCAAATAGATGACTACAAATTTATCTTTTTCCCCAACAAAGGAAATGTCCATGGCTTGCTGGAAATTTTCTCCCACATTCATCAATCGAAAGGGCATTTTATCATACATGAATGTGCCCCAAGGAGTGGTGAAAGTTTTCTTATCTATATATTCAGGCAGGACAAAGATATGATTGTAGCCAGAGAAACCATCAATCATGGACATCCTAGACGATCCAGTCACTCTCTGCAAAATGTGTTCCATCTTTGGCAAGGGGTAGTGATCCTTTTTGGAGCTCCTGTTCAAATTCCTTAAATCTACACATAATCTGATTTCCCCAATTTTCTTCCTCACAGGCACCAAGTTAGCCACCCATTCTGAATATCTCAAGGGGACGATGATATGGAAATCCAACAGTTTCTTTACTTCTTTTTCCATAATAGGCAACAACATAGGGTTTATCTGTCTGAGTTTCTACCTGAAAGGTTTGGCCTCTTCTTTCAAAGGGATATTATGCTCAATGATGTCGGTGTCATATGTCCTTAAATATTCATATTTCCAAGCAAACACATCAACAAACTCCTTCAAGAGCTTGGCATACTCAACCCTTTGCTCCTTTGACAGACTGCTAGATAATATGACATACTTGGGATCCTCCTCTGTTCCTAAATTGTATTCAATCACATCAGCCTCTTTAGTTGAACCTTTAACCTTTACAACAACATCATTTTTGTCAAACAAGATCTCCAATGGGGAAAGTCCCTTTGGAATATGGTTACTTGGAAATTGAACAATATGATGGTCAACAATTTTATTCAGAAAAGCATCAACATGATGGTTTTCTTCAGTATCTTGATCTTGATCAATATGCATATCATAAAATTCATCTACAATTTCAAGAAATCTTTTCATTTCAAGATCATCCTCAAAAACCTTCCAATGTTTGACATTGTCAGGAATAGAGGGTTTGTATTTCACTTCCACCTCATACTTGAGCTTTGGGGGTAAATGATCCAAATGGATATTGGTGGCCACCCACCTTTTCCAACTGGCTCAAAATAGTTTTCTGGCAATTTTGGCAATTTACTATTTTTAGCAGGTTTTAACTTCTGGGGCCATTTTGAGGGCCTAAATGAAGGTTTTTTGGGATATTGTTGATTAAGGTTGGCTATCATTGATGTCAACCCTTGAAGAAAGACCTGTAGCACAAAGGTTTGGGTAATGGACCCAATAGTGTTTGATGTAAATATGACTCATTATTTTTTTGTCATAGTTGATAAGAAGTAAATATGGATGAACTCCAAAGTGGTCCCCTTATGGTGAAAGCCCTCACAGGAAGACGCTTTGTGCAGTAAGAGAACCCATGCTTAATTATGGAATAATGCAATGAAGGAAAGTGAATTTGTCAGGTAAAATATCCTATATGGATAGTTCTTGTCATGTCATTTTCGGTGGTATGTGGAACATCACATAATTCCTCACGGTTAGAGAGTTATGGCCATGAGAAGTTGGAGACCCCAGGTTTGGGTAATGGACCCAAGTTTGTTTGATGGG
>ML794167.1:409603-447056 GCA_009831015.1 Picea engelmannii
CTTGGGAATTGGTTCCAAGACCAAAGAATAAGAATGTGATCGGCACAAAATGGGTTTTCAGGAATAAATTGAATGAAGATGGACAGGTTACAAGGAACAAAGCTAGATTGGTATGTAAAGGATATACACAGATTGAAGGAATCCACTTTGAAGAGACATATGCCCCAGTTGCCAGAATGGAAGCAATCCATTTTCTTTTATCTTATGCATGCTCCAAAAATGTTAAAGTATATCAGATGGACGTAAAATCAAATTTTCTAAATGGGGAACTTGAAGAAGAAGTCTACATTGAACAACCAGAAGGATTTCAGTTGTCAGAGAACACAAACTATGTGTGTAAATTAAAGAAGGCCTTGTATGGTCTAAAACAGGCTCCTAGAGCATGGTAGTCCAGACTGGCTAAGTATCTGCAGCAGGCAGGGTTCAAAAAAGGAATTGCAGACATCAACCTCTACATCAAGGTAAGTCAAGGTAATATTTTATTAATTGAAGTTTATGTTGATGATATTATTTTTGGTAGTGATGATGACAGTTTAAGCCAAAAATTTGCAAAAGACATGCAGAGTGAATTTGAAATGTCATTACTTGGAGAACTATCCTTCTTTCTGGGACTTCAGATACGTCAAAGCAACCAAAGAATTTTTATTTCTCAAACCAAGTATATCAGAGAAATGCTAAAGAGGTTCGGAATGGAAGATTTCAAACCAGTTATCACTCCCATGCAAACCAGTTGTAAGTTGAGCAAAGATGATGATTCAAAGTCTACAGATCAGAGGCAATATAGGTCAATGATTAGAAGCCTACTATATGTGACAGCATCCAGACTAGATGGAATGCAGGCAGTTGGATAGGTGGCATGATTTCAAGCAGCACCAAAGGAATCACATGCATTAGCAGTAAAGAGGATCTTCAGATATCTCAAAGGAACATAAGAGTTTGGATTATATCTCAAAGGAATAGAAGAGAAGGACACTGCAACCATTATAGCCTCGCCCCAAGCACCTTCTATCCAACAGAAGCAGGTCGACAAGGCTGCAGCAAAACACAAAGATTCCTTCTTCACACCGTCCTCTCATGTATCTTGACTTGTTGAACAGCCTCAACCTTAACAGGTTCGTGACAGACTTCCACAAACTGAGCAACGCGACGTCTCCAACAAGACAAGAAACTCACCAAGATGCAGATTCAACAAACGCTTTTCCCTCTCCCCCAGGAACTCAACGCAATGGAGAGAATTGATTCCTAAGGAGGGAGGATTGATCCAGGTGGATATTGGTGGCCACCCACCTTTTCCAACTGGCTCAAAACAATTTTCTGGCAATTTTTTCAATTTACTATTTTTAGCAGGTTTTAACTTCCGGGGCCATTTTGAGGGCTTAAATGAAGGTTTTTTTTTTCATCAAGCTCCTTAACAATAGATAAAGGAATTATTGAGCCCCCAAAATAAATCTCCTCGAAGATACCTTTCCAATGGGCTATCACATGCCTAAAACGGAGATCGTATGCAAAAGTTACAACCCCGGGAAGTTGATGTACTAACTTACCCAAACGGGGCCCACATGACTTTTGGCGCTTCATCTCCTAGGGTTAGGTTTTTGGATGTCTAGGGTTTTTGGCGTACTTTCTTATTGTAAAAATTCCTTCAGAGCCTCATTGTAACCATCTTCTTGCGAATGCAAGTAGCCGTCACATCTCTTCTCAAAGATAAGCTGCCACCATTCTGGCGAGTCTTTCACTCTGTATTTTTACAGTCTCTGTACATTTATTTGATGAATAGAAATCCTGTATTACTATATATCTATGTTTATGGTTGCATCTCTGATACATTTATGTTATATTATTGAATATTTGCGATATCTCAGTGCATTTATTTATTATATCTCCGATCTCATTTCGTGCCAAAAATAATCCGGATCAGTAAAGGGACCCTGAAATTGCTTGTTGAGACAACAAATGAATATGCCATAGATTTATTCTCTCTTGGAACAAATGAGATATTAAAAGACAAGAATAAATTATCAACAAGATCCCAAACTTCATTTTTGTAGGCCCTTAACCTAGGGTGTTTAGCTTGATACATACTTCTGACCTGCTAGAAAATCAACTCAGCATCTCCAAAAACTGCTAGCTCCTCAATATTCATGTCTTTGGTAGCTCTCAAACCCAAAACAAGAGCTTCATACTTTGCCACATTATTTTTTTTTTCAAATTCAAGCTTATAATATAGATATATGGTCTCTTGGGTAGGGGAAATGAAAACTACCCCAACACCAACATCTTCCCTAGAAGAGACCCCATCAAAAAACATTTTCCAAATAGAGGTATCAAGAGGAGGGCCTTGACAAGGGGTTATGGGCCGCTTCCTGATTTAAATAGGTGCTTGAGGGCCATCAATGATTTGTAACATACTAGTTCCCAGATTAGTATCTACTGCAAAAATGGGGTGGTTGATCGGATTTGATTCATCACTGATGATGTAAGCAAGTTGTGCTTCCCTATAAATCCTTCTTTGTTCACCTCCAAACATAGGAATAGTGGCATATGAAATATCCATATGCAAGGTTCCCCACAGTATTGTTATCCAATATCTAAACAGAAGCATCCCAAACTTAGGGGGGAAATCAACCACTACAATATCCATGACTACACTCTTCATTGGCAACTGGAACAAAGATACAACCAAGTCTTTGATAACCCCAAGGCACTTCACCTTCCTAGAATCAAATGAGTATAGGTCATGATAAGTTTTTGTAACCTCCAACCCGAGCTCTTCCATCAAAATCTTAGGCATGAGATTGTGAGATTCCCTTGAATCCATCAAGCAGTTGTGCAACACCTTATCATGGATGTTCAATTATGTATAGAAAGGAGAGGAGGAGTCATCTCTATCCTCTACCAAAGGTTCTAGTATGAAAGCAGGCCTTTCATATTGGAGGTTGACTGAATCTGTGCAGTGAGATGAAAGCTCAGGCTACAACACTTTGGAGAGGTATCTTTTGAAATCCTCAATTTTAACTAGCTCCAAGAAAGGTATAGGAATTTTAATCTTTTGAATCTCATTCTCAAATCTAAAAGAAGAGGGAGGCTTTAGAATCTCCTTTACTTCTGGGATAGGGTTCTTAACCATTTCCTAGGGGTTTTGAGCCTCTTTTACTTTGTTGTTAGCTTCCACCTTCTTAATGGGATGTTCTTCTTTAATAGGCTGATCATGAATGTCATTATTTCCCTCTTTCTTCTTGGAACTTAGATTGTAACTATTTGGATTTCCACTAGTCCTTTCCTCTTTTCTTAGATCATTTAGCTGGCTATCCATGAGAGAATCCTCATATGCAAATTGAGTTAAATGGGGGGAAGAAGAGGTGTGACCAAGACAATGGATTTCAGGATCAAATTCTTCATCCTCTGCTTCTGCATCAATAACCAGGTTGTTTTGGAGAAGGGCTTGGATCTTTTGGTCATCCCTGTCCCTATTTATTTGATCTCTCTAGATGATCTGAGGGGCATTATTTGGTCTTCTGAAATTACCCCTATAATCAATTTTCTGGGCATTCCTATATCCTTGTTTCCCCTCAAATTTTGATTTCTCTTTTTTTGCAGAAAGTGATTTTACCAGCTTAGTCAGCTCATCCACTTGAGGGTGGGAAGTAGAGTAACCAAAGGTTGAATCTTCATACCTTCCTTTTCTTTTGTCTCTATCATCCTTACTCCTAAGTTTTTCAACTTCCAGTATATTGGATTCTACTTCAAGGGTTGCATCTTTCATATGAGCCAAGGAGGCAACTCTCATTTTTTTCAACAGGAGGAAACACTTAGGGTCAAAAGAACTAGCATAAGTGATCTTGGCAGAGGTTTCAGTAGTCTTAATATCAATGGGTGTATTATTGTACATCTTATTAAATCTCTTGGAGAAGTCTGAGACGGATTCCCCCTCTTCTCTCTTAAGTGACCCAAACTATGTAATATAATAAAGGAAATATTTTGTATCCCCCCAGTGCCTTAAAAATGCATCATCTAGAGCTTCAATCCCATCAATAGATCCAGGAGTCAAACCCCTGAACCATTTCCTAGCCTCACCATCAAGGCTCTCTACAAAAACTCTCAACCAGACATCTTCATTTTCAATATTAAGATTATCTACATAACTGTAAAAAGCTGAAATGTTTTCTTCAACAATTATGTCTTTCTCTCCTATAAACTTGGGCATGTACTTGAGGTAATATCCAACTAGGAGGGAGTTCATAGGCTGAGGTAAAATGAGAGGGGCATACCGAGCAACCACTATGGAATCCATTATGTTTCTATGAGGATTAACACCTATCATTGGGATGTGAACTGCAAGAGGACCAGGGGGAGATGGAGTTTGGGCAGGTGGGATTGGAGTTGTGTTTCTAGGGGAAAGGGGAAATGGCTGAGTGTTGGAGGAGAATAATATGGAGTTTAAGGGAAAATAATTTTCCCCTTCTTTAGATACTACAACTTTGACAGGAGGAGGAGTAGGAAAACGCAAAGTGGGACAACCTTCTAAGCTTTTGGGTCTGAACCACTTTACAATCTTAGGGGAAACAAGGGTGTCAAAAATTTATTCTAAATGAGGCCTAGAAGGGGATAATTCGGCAGGGAAATTCCCAAAATTTAAACTTATGGAAACTCCAACATATGGTATAATAAGAGAATTAGATGCAACTACTAGAGTTTTTAAAGAAGAATCATGTAAATTTCTAGAATCACCTGATACAATAGTTGAAATCCCTTCTTGAGAGGTCTTTCCTCTTCTGATAATATTATTTGGGTCAGCTTCAGGTGTTTCCATAGGCAGTTGTGGAGTAGACCTTGTGTGTCTTCCTTTGGGAGCCACAACTAAAACAATGGAATCGCCAGGTGCAAGTTGAAATATTCAAATTACCGATTTTTGATGCACCTTCAGAATCATAATCTTTTTGTCGTTCTATCCCAGGGAAATGTCTTCAATCCATTCCATGATAGTGACACCATGGATGTTATCACTCAGAGTCACCCTCAGATTGCAAGAAGATAATCCCAGTACCCATCAAAATCTTTGGTGGATGTTGGTTTTATGAGTGGAGGTGAAATGGACAACACTTAGTACAAGAATGATTTGAACACAGAAATTGGACAAGAAATGCACAAGAAAGTGAGGTCCTCATTAACTTCAGTCAGTGATTTGAGTTTAAGGGTGAGAAGAAGGAATACTTAGTGAGAGAGGTGAACAAGACTGCTATCAACATCTGGCCTTCAAGCAACTTGGTGAAGAAAAACTCGGGTTCAAGAGCACTTTTGAACTCAAGTTTCAAACATTAAAATATGTCATAGCAACATAATAATCAAACCTACATTACCATGCAACTACAACAACTCAATTGGATCCTCCATGCCTGAGCCTTTCAGCATAAGGGGAAATAATATAATAAAGAAGCTGACTAAAACTAGTCACAGTAATACTGTAATCAAACCTAAATTACGATAGAACTGTTGGATCATGTTGTCATTGATGCCAATGGTTTGATTATTAGGGAGATTGTTGGATCATATGTAAATGGTTTGGTTTGATTGATGTCATCGATTGATGTCGAGTAATTGATATGATTCCCTTGATGAGAATGATATATGTCCAAATGGAAACCAATTGATAAAGATGGATCATTGCTATGATGCATTGATGAAGATGGATCAATGAGTTGTCATTGATACATGATGCATAGTTGATATATATGATGCAGTGGTGAATTGATGCAAAGATGAATCATTAGTGTCTTATCATGGTTGATAAGGTGCACAAATGGATGAACTCCAAATTGTTCCCCTTATGGTGAAAGCCCTCACGGGAAGACACTTTATGGAATGAGTTATCCTAGAAGAATGGTTGGAGGACCCATGCTTGTATGTGGAATAATGAGATGAAGATCAATGAAGTTGTTGGTGAAACTATCCTAGATGGATAGTGCTTGTCATGCCATTTCCGGTGGTATGTGGAATGTCACATAACTCCTCACGGTTTGAGAGTTATGGCCTTATGAAGTTGAAGGACCCCCATATGATGGCTTGAAGCCCCAAAAGGTCAAGAAGTAAAAGTTCTTGAAAAGAAGAAATCATTATTTAAATGATAAAGTAAAGTGACAAAATCAAGATGGATTATTTAAATGATAAAGTAAAGTGACAAAATCAAGAAGAAATATTTAAATGATAAAGTATTGGGGAACTTTCTATTCATGGAAAGTGGTTAACCCTAAAATAAGGAAAATAGGTTAAGTGACCTAGAAATGGGTTAAGTAACCTAAAAATGGGTTAAGTGACCTAAAAGATGAAAGTATAAATAAGAAGCTAGGATCTCTTGTAAAAAGTACATTTGATGAGAATCCTTTATGGATCAATGGAGAGCTTCTTGGTAATATCTTTTGGAGTATTGATGGAGAGCTACTTGTGATAGATTATATTTGGTGTGGATCTCTTGAGCATGATTGAAGATCTATTCTGAGGGAGAGAGTAGGAGGAGGATCTCATGGATGCATCAAAGTTTCGGCAATGTCGGAGATATTGACAACAAAAGTCTCAGATTCATAGAAAACCCTATTTTCTGATGCCCATGCGGGCTATCTGTGTATAGGGTGTGTGTACACACAGGCTGGCTGTGTATAGGGTGAGTGTACACGCGTGATAACTGTGTACAGGGAGTGTGGACTGAATAACCTCATGGAGATTTGTATTTGAGCTGGTGCCAAGCTCTTGGATGACGAGGCAGGTTCTAGATCTTCATTCTATGGCCTCAGATATATCACTGAGACACTGGTATGGTTACATTATTGTCTTGATAGATACTATTGTTTGATATGTTGTGAATTCTTAGGGAATTCTTGGTATGGCTTCTATGATGTGGGCCAATTTGGTTGATTTGATGGATGGAGTGAGAAACACTCTTGTGATTCAGTAGTGACATGATTGCTATTGTATACTTGTTGTTTATACATGATTGAGATAACATTCATATTGATTTGTTGTGGAGAATGAGCAAGCTATTGGAGAGATTGGATGTGGGTCAGTTTGGACAGTGGAAGACATAAGAGAAAGTGATTGTAGGTTGCAGAGGATCTGAGCATGTGAAGCAAAGAAAAACCCTAAGTGCTCAAGAGCATACGCTTGTTACATTATACACTGGCCGCGTTCACACGTGGACTGTAGTGAGCCAGGGCGCGTGCACACGCGGGCTGCACTACTGACAGGTCGCATACCTGTTGACAGATTGATATCTGTTGAGGATTGTTGCCTCATCTCAGTTGGTGCTTAGAATGTAAGCTGAGTCTTTCATATAGAGTTGGTGCTCTTGTAGAGTTGTACTCTATTCAGTTGTTGCTAATAAACCCCAAGGATTGTAGTCCGTAATAAAAGGAAAATTGTACATACATCTTGTGTTCTTTGTTTCCATTGTGATGATAACTTGTTGATGATATATTGCTAATATATGTTGCTGATATGTGCTCACATCTAATTGGTTATAAATGACAGCAATGGATAATGAATAAATGTTGAATGCAAATTGATAAGTTTTGTGCAAGAGGGAAGTTTTGGTAAAAAGAGCCCCACACTTATTCACCCCCCCTCTAAGTGTGGTAGGTGTGTCCAACGAGAAACACAACCCTAAAATAGATCCTCCATGCCTGAGTGTTCTAGAACAATTTAAATAAAGAGGTGAAAGAAGTTGACTTCTATTAATGCGAAAGTCTCAAATTTGATACATAACTAGAGAATTTCCTGGAGTGTGATTTGGCAATGCCATTCAAATGTTTGTGTCTAGGAAATCCTTTGTCAGACTGGGCATGTTTCCTTTTTTCAGATGCAAACTAGGTTTAGTGAGGACCTACAAAAAAACCGACCATCATTGTACCTGCTGACAGTCTGACCTCCTTAACCATAAATTCTTAGCCTTCCATTTATGGCATGAGCTGAGGTTTCAACTACTATTCCATGCTTCATTAACTAGATCTTCATTGGGATTATAGCACGACGAGACGACTGGTGGAGGACCACCTCTCGAAAATGGATTGGGCATTGAGTACACAGGTGACCAAAAAAGTCAATCCTCTCTCATTGACTGACTATTCCTTGGGATTGGATCACGATGGGATGACTAGCAGAGGACCACCTGTTGACATTGGATAGGGCATTACATGTGCATGTGCTTTTCAGGACCACAGGAAATGGTTTGGACCCACATCGCTTTCGGGCCCGAAACACACCCCCTTCCGCCACGTAGCCTCTCACACAAACCATGGTTTGGATTTTGACCCACTCTTCGGGGTTTATCCTCCACACAGCTTGTGGCATCGAAAATATAGGAAATCATTGATCTGATCACGAACTGAGATCTGGGCACACTGGCTATTTTAGCACCTCTGCCAAAATGGTTTATGTCTGCTAACTTTGGAACCCATCCAACTGCGCTTGGAGATAGAGCCACATTGAATTTGGATAAGGGATCTTGATCGTTGCAGACTTGCACCTGCTTTCCTGCATTCATGCAGTTTTGTGTGATATCAGATGGAAACAATGGAGGAATGTGACTTCCACCCCAAGCGATCGCTTGGTAGGTAATTGAAGAACTCCCCGCACCAATGTTAGAAACTTGGGACATTAGGTGGGAACTAGCCAATGCATTAAGCATTCCCATTGATGGAATACTGAATGAAAAATAATTTTACGTCGAAGGTAATGACATGGATCCACTTATGGAAAGATAATAACCAACGACCAAGAGAGAAATGTTGTTGCTCATTATGGCTATAGTGGAATTAACCACACTACTCGTTATGTTGGACACACCAGGTGGAAATATCTCACCAATGACTATTTTCGAAGTGGGATTTGAAGGGACTCCTGACCCAGAAACTTGCGAAGTGTCATCCTTAGTGACCCAGTGAAGAGGGATACTATCAATAAAGTTTTATCTAGGAGGGGGAACATGCACCACAAGTGATTATAAAGTTCCATTTAGTGGAGGTTTATAAGCTAGAGTGTATTCTTCAGCTTCGATATCTTCAACCATTACAATCTTCGATTATGAGGTGTTAATATCTACTGGCTCCATAATTGTGACCATAACTGGACCATTCGGCACAAAATCACCAAATTGATCAAGATAACACCTTAGTGGAGGCAGGGGAGAATTGTTTATGATTTCCTCTTCAGGAGGAAGACCTTGAATTCTCCTTGATCTATGAGATGGGTGTTCAACCACTTTGAGTTTTCAACTCTTGAGTGAACATGTACATGCCTATCTAAGAAATTCTACTATGGTGGAGCACATTGCTATTAAAATCCTAAAAGGAAAAAAACAAAAAAAAATGACCTTTCCAATATCCTGACTCAAGTGGATTGGGTTGTGAGATTGAAATAGTCACAAGGTAGCTTAATGTTAGGGACCTAACCTCCCTAACCCCTCACATAGGTAGAATAATATAATTCCATGTAATAAAGGCCAATATTAATAAGGCCTAACAATAAGGAAGAATAAGTCAAATGTAATAAGACCTAATAGAAGCTTCCGCTTCTAGAAGGATATTCCTCTAGATTTTTCTTTTGGATAGATAGAGTATAAATAGAAGTAGAGGGTATGAGAAATATTGTCTTGGATATTATTGTAATAGATCTCTTCTCTGTTGGAGGTTTCCCTCTCGAAGAGGCAAGTGAACATTGCTATCATTAATCAAAGTGCTCTTTCTGGTGTTATTTTGGTATTATTTTGGTATTGTTTTGATTATGCATCTCTACCATTTATAGATAAAATATTTATGAACTGCATATTATTTTATATCTTGAATACTACAATTAAGGACCTTCTAGACAAAGGCATGGGTTGATTAAGTCTCGTGGACCAATGAATGAAGGAATCAAAAGAAATTGTCCTGACCTCCACTAACCATCCTTATCTGGTATAAGTACCCATGCTTCATAGGGAGCCCTCCCGCAGTAATGAAAAGTGTGATATGAAATATAACCCAGGTACCACGAAAAACCCCCATAGTCACCTCTGAGATCCCTAGGAATGGCCACTAAGGTAACCAACTCATATTTAGTGTCGGGGGGTACAATTGATAGTCAGGATCGAATGTATGGGCAGGGTAGCTAAGCTCAAACCCTCAAAATCACCACCTCTCACAGAGGTATCGGTACTAATGAAACCCCTAATATATGATCTCTCTACTACATTTAGTTAATATTTGGAGGGGTATCTCCTCATCAATCCTTCATTCAACCTCGTGTTTATATCCTATGTTAGAGGAGACCCTCGGTTATACTTATACAATAGTTGGATTTAGGCTCTCCCTAGCTCAGACTCCTACGTTTGTCTTATGGCCTTGGAGAAATTTACTCTCCAACCTAAACCAAGGTGCTATCATGTAACTAGTCTTTACACCCTACAAAATGAAAGTTTCTATTAAATTTTATTAAACATTCATTTTATGGGGATTTATTTACTCAAAAAGGTATGGATGAAACTTATGTGATGTTTTTACAGACTTAGAGAAAACAATTTAAGAACATAAATAAATATTGAAATGTGGTTTCTTCACTGAAAATAAGAAGTTCTAATCAATGCTTCAGAAAAGTAAACTCTTTTCTTTTTCTTTTTTTCACATGAAATTAATAAATGTTTGAATGTATGCAAGATTTGTAAACTAGTGTGCACTATAGTAAAACAGAGAGAAATATCTTGACACATTGAGCTTCTTTTATTTTGAACAAGGATAACTTTAACCGAAGTAACTAACTATAAAAAAAAATTTGAAAGCATGCAGGCCTGAGTACTAGTAAACAATTTATTTCCTTGATAAATTTAAAGGCAGTGGAAATAAGGAAAGAAAACTAGCAAACAAGAAATTTTTGTTTGTTTGTTAAAAATAAATGAACATGCAACTAAGCAAGGATTTTTTTCTTTTTCTTTTTAAAAACGAAAGGAGAAAGGTAAAAAATAAGAAAGGAAACAGTAACTAACCACCAGAAAGGAAATCAATATGGAAATCAACCCAGATATACAACTGATCTTTCAAATGACCTTAACCACCCTAAAAACCGAAAGACAAGAATACAAGTAAGAAAGACCTTTTAAGCAAAGTAAGAGTTTTCACAGACTGTAACCAACAATCTAGAGCATAAAAAAACTTAGGGGGCTTAGTGAATACTGAAAAACCAACTAAGACCAACCAAATCTGAGCAAAGGACTCAAAATTTCAAGTCAAATACACAGGTCCGTGACTATGTTAACTACAACATGCAGATATTTGTGGGTCATAGAAGTGAAAAATGTGGATGTTTGCACCTTACAAAAGGGAAAGGCATAGATAAGTTAGTTACACTTGAAAAAATAAAATTCAACCCAGAAGAGGGGCTTACAAAACTTTTGGAAAAGTTTCTAAATTATGAAAACTCTGACAATAAAGAACATAATCAGGAAAAATTGCAAAAACCCTAAGACAACCAAAGAAACCCTAAAATTGACCCAAGCTAGGTGATTCCCCAGTATGATTGCCAATTTTGTTTAAGATATTTTCCCGTCGTGACCTTAGGTCAAGTCACGGAAGAGAAAGACCAAATTCAAAAGACAAAACCAATCCCCATGTATATCAATGCATACAAGAAATAACTATTTTTATAAGGAGAGAAAGAGAAATAAATAAGGAAATACCTCACACCTTGAATCCTTCGTTCAATGTCAATCTAATGCAGGAGCATCTCAAGCAAGTGCAAGCAGAGGACAGTTGGATACGCACCAACACACATTTTGAAGATATTTTTAATTTCAAAAGGATGGCACATTAATGTAATATCTGGAGAGACATAAGTGCTCTTAAATATTTTGGGAATTATAATGTAGATCTTGAGAGGTTGCTCTCATATGTTGGTTGGGGGAATTTAATGTAATGAATGTGAAGTAGATGTAGGCTTTAATTCAATTAGATATATTGAGGTTGTAGGAGGGAAAACTAGAGAAAGCTCCCTCACATGTATTGTATTGTATCATAATTTTGATTGTAAGAATAGTAGCTATAGAGCAAGAGAGAGAAGAGAAGAAGAAAGACTATAGAAGTTGTATAAGAATATAATTGTTTCTATAGAACCCATGTACATAAGCACTTGAGTTAATATAAGAATGCTTTGACTCAATTTCATGGTGTTGTTATGGGTACTATTTGCATATATTGAATGGTATGTTTACAGTTTGCTTATACTCTGTTATGAATTTGTTTCAATGCTTTGTGTGTATCATTTCATGTTGAATGTATCAAGTCTGTGAGAGGGAGAGTATGAGTTTCAATTTTTTCTCTTCCTGAGAATTCCTGTAACGAGTGCATTGACGAGATTCTGGATTTTACCTTAGAAAAGATCAGGAGAGATAGAGATGATCTTATACCAGTGGAAGTGCAGGTATAACACCGATCCATGCAAGGTGTGTGTAGGCTAGGTTGATGTCTTAGACTTTTCCAACCAGGTGAGTGGTTGAAGAAATGTTGTCGCAAGGAGTGCGCAGAGTTGGAAGATTTCAGATAATCATAGATTATCATGAAGGCCGCAAGGAGTTTGTAAAAGAATCCCTTAGAATCTTTTAGTTTGCAGCAAGATTCAAGCTCAAGAAGGATAGAGACTTGTAAAGTTCAAAGGAAGGACGAGGGTCGAAGTTGCCTCACAGAAACCAAGATCAGGAGGAAGGATGCCAATTTATTTGGCCAGGATTCTTTGAGAACTTGAATGGATGGTTGAGTTTCTAAGAGGGAGAAGCACAGATATCCGTGGACCGTTGGATCCAGTGTATCAGCAGGGAGGTTAAGACTGAGTGTATTTCAACACTCACAATATTGGGAGGATTAGCAGTCATTAGATCTAGAGGAATGAGAGCCATTGATTGGGCGCTCTGAGATATCGACATTTTGGAAGTCAAAAGTGTGGAGGAAGCTATTTTTAGGAATCCCAGATACGCGAAATCCTAACACAATCTGGACCATCATATCTTAGGAGGTTCAGGACCATTGATCTGTGGAGAGGAAGTGGTGAGTTCAAACTTCAGGAAAAGGAGAAGAGTTGCATCACGAACTCATAAGTCACAAAATCCCAACATGCTTGGAGGAGAGGCCCCAGGATTTGACTGGAGGTCATATGGTTGACGCAAAAGGGAGGAGCCAGTGGACCATTATCCCTTTTCATAGTTTTAGGAATCGAAGGAGTCGGGTGACTCACAACAGGAATCCCGAAATTGTGAAACTTGAAGTCGTGAAACTTGAAAAGCCATTTGGGCTAAGTTAGTGGTCATGCCAGTGGTCATGCGGAATAGGGGTTCACGCCTAGTGCTTGTTCGCGCGGGCATAAATTATAAGAAGGACCTATGGTTTTATTTATATTGAAGGTTCTAGTGGGAAATAAAGAGCCATTCTGGATCAGGGATATAGAAATATCCAAATACCGAGAGGTCAAGCAGACCCTGCTGAGGTAGGGGTGCTACATCAGGTGGTATCAGAGCTAACAACTTTTGTTTTCTATAGAGGGAATACATAGGACAATTTTGATTTGAATTCTACGTGGACAGATTGAAATAATGTGGCCAATGAGATGTCAAGAAAGACCCATGCCTGATCCATCCATGGAAAGGGAAATTTGGATGCTATGGAGACAAAACAGAGGTGAACACTTGATACTGGAGATATCAGTGAGGCTGAAAGTGAGATCAAAGCTAGAGTTGAAGAAGAAGTTGTAGTTGAAGATGTTGTAGAAGAACATTTATTCAAAGTTGTTGCAAGAATAAGGGATAGAGAAAAAATGGACATCCTAATATATGAAGGCAACTTAGACATTGAGGAGCTGCTAGATTGATTTAGAGCTCTAGATAAATACTTCGACTATGAGGATATCGAAGAAGATAAGAAAGTAAAACATGTTGTCACTAGACTGAAAGGGCATGCAGAACTATGTTGGGATGAACTGCAGGATGATAGGTGTTGCAAAGGAAAACAAAGAATCAAAAGATGGGATAGGATGGTAGAAAAGATGAAAGCCAAGTTTATACCCAGAGATTACCAAATTAATATTTTTTGAAGAATGCATAATTTGAGACAAAAAGGGATGATAATGAAGGAATACACTGAAGAATTTTATAGAGTCAACATCAGATCTGGTCATCGCAAGAGTGATGATGAAAAATTTGCTAGATATATGAATGGATTGAGATATGAGATTCAATATGAGATGAGCATGGTGACAATCAGGAATGTGGAAGATGCTTATTATATTGCTTCAAAGGAAGAAGTGAAATTGGCCCAAAAGCAAGGTCAAAGGGGCAGATGTAGAAGTCAGAGTAGAGGAAAAGAAATTACCCAGGACAGAGTACAAAATCCCAAGGATGAAGAAAAGAAACCTCATAACCACTTAGAAAGGGGAGGAAGATCACAAGGAGGACAGTATGTCGATAGGAACACTTTTCCTCGAGCAAGAGGAAGAGGAAGAGGTAGAGGAGGTGAAATAAAGTGTTTTGTCTATGGAAATATAGGACACAAATCTTTTGAATGTCCCGATATAAATATGGATGGAGGAGGTGAAGCTCACATTTTAGAAGCGTAAAGGTGAAATGTTGAGGAAAAATATGTAGAAGGCAGAATATCCTTAATGATGAGGAAAGTTCTCTTAAATTTAGAGAAAGAGATGGAAAATCCAGTCCAATAGAAAATTTTGTTTAGAACTGCTTTCAAGACCAAGGATAGGGAATGAAAGGTGATAGTGGATAGTGTAAGCATAGATAATCTAGTATCCACAGAGATGGTGGAGAAGCTGGAATTGGAAATAGTTGCACATCTGAGCCCATACAAAGTTTTGTGGTTGCAAAAAGGGCATCGGGTAACTGTCACTAAATGATGTTTAGTTGAATTTAAGATAGGGGGATATAGAGATGAGATCTTATGTGATGTTATTCCCATGGATGTTTTTCATCTTTTGCTGGGGAGACCATGGAAATATGAAAGAAATGTTATTCATGATGGATGAAAGAACACATACACCTTGTAGAAGAATGGTAGGACACATACGTTGTTGCCAATTGAAGACAAGAAGGTGAAAGAAGAAACAAGCAATACTATACTTCTCATGAGTGGGAAGGAACATTTGGATGAAGTCAAGAAAGATGAAGAAATGCAATTTGTTGTGGTGAGAAAACTTAGAGTCATCTTGACCAGTACCTCAATAGATGATCTACCTGAGGAGATTCAGGAAATGCTGGAGAATTGCGTTGATATAGTGGTGGATGATTTACCTTGTTCATTTCTGCCCATCAGAAGTATAAACCATCACATTGAACTTATACAAGAAGCGAATTTTCCAAATAAGCGCACATATTAACGTCGCATGAAAATGAAGAATTTAAGAAGCAAGTCCAGGATTTGATGGACAAAGGGTTGATTAGAGAAGATTGAGTCCATGCATTTTGCCAATAGTGTTAAGTCCAAAGAAGGATGGTGGATGGAGGATGTGTATAGACTCGAGGGCTATAAACAAAATCACCATCAGGTATAGATTTCCTTTACCCAGGATGGATGACTTTATGGATTGCTTGAGTGGAGCAAAGTTTTTTCAAAAATTGATTTGAAGAGCGGATATCATCAAATTAGAATGAGGGAAGGTGATGAATGGAATACATCATTCAAGATGAATGAAGGGTTGTATGAATGACTTGTCATGTCGTTTAGTTTGACGAATGCACCAAGTGATTTTATGAGATTGATGAACGAAGTCTTGAAAGATTTCATTGGGAAGTTTGTAATTGTGTATCTTGACGATATATTGATCTTTAGTAAGACTGAGAAAGAACATTTGAGACATTTAACTTTAGTGATGAGGAGGTTGCAGCAAGAGAAATTGCTGATAAATATGAAGAAGTCGTCTTTCATGAAGACATAACTCATTTATTTGGGTTCCGTGATCTCCTCGAATGAGTTGAAGATGGATCCTGAGAAGGTAAAATAAATCAAAGAATGGTCGTCGCCAAGGAATATATTTGAAGTCATAAGATTCCATGGATTAGCCAGTTTTTACAGGAAGTTCATCAAACATTTTAGTGGGATTTGTGCATCAATGATGGACATAGTCAAGAAAAGACATAAATCTTTTCATTGGATAGAGGAAGCGGAGAAAAGTTTCAATTTGTTGAAAGAGAAGATAACTGGACATTCGGTTCTGGTTCTGCCAGATTGTATTAAGACATTTCAAGTGAGACGTGACACAAGTGGATTTGCGATTGGAGTAGTCTTAATTCAAGACAATATACCAGTTTCATACTTCAGTGAGAAGTTGAATGATGCCAAAAGGAATTATTCCATGTATGATAAAGAGTTTTATGCAATCATATAAGCATTGAATAAATGGAGTCATTACCTGGTTTCGAAAGAGTTCGTTTTGTATAGCGACAACCAAGCCTTACAGTTTATAACCAGAGCCTTACAGTTTATAACCAGACAGGAGAAACTTAACCAAAAACATGAAAAATGGGTTCAATTTATGCAAAACTTTACTTTTGTTATAAAGGACATTTTTGGGAATTATAACAAGGTTGTTGATGCATTAAGTAGGAAATGTTTGATTCTGCGGGGGTTTCGTGTGAAAACCTTAGGTTTTGATAGCCTTAAGGAAATATACAGAGATGATTCAGATTTCAAGGATGCTTATGAAGCATGCGAGAATCATGCTCTGAGAGATAGAATCCAATGGATTGAATACTTTATTCAGGATGGATTGTTATTCAAAGGAAATCAGTTGTGTATCCCGAAGAGTTCTATACGAGAAAACCTTTTGAAGGAAAAACATAGCGGAGGATTAGCTGGACATTTCGTCCATGAAAAGACATTTGCACAACTGAACAATTTATATTATTGGTCAGGGATGAGGACATATGTCAGGAAATTTGTGAACAGATGTAGAATTTTCCAGCTCACAAAGGGGAAAATATAGAATACAGGGTTGTATCAACCATTGCCAATACTATAGAGGTCATGGGACATGGTGAGCATGGATTTTGTGTTAGGACTGTCGAGGACACAGAGAGGTTGTGATTCCATATTCGTGGTAGTCAACAGATTCTAAAAAATGGCACATTTTATTCCATGTCAGAAAACTAGTGATGCAACACACATTGCAAATCTGTTTTTCAAAGAATTTGTTCGACTTCATGGTTTACCCAAGAGTATTGTTTCAGACAGAGATACCAAATTTGTTGGTCATTTCTGGAGGACACTATGGAAAAAGATGGGGATGAGTTTATCTTTTAGCTCAACATATCACCCTCATACGGATGGACAAACTGAGGTAGTAAATTGAAGTTTGGGAGACTTGTTGAGGAGTTTCGTAGTTGAACATCACAATCAGTGGGATCAGATTCTGCCACAAGAGGAATTTGCATATAACAATCCACCTAATAGAAGCACGGGACAAAGCCCATTCCATATAATGTATGGAATGCAACCAAGAGGATTATTTGAGTTGAGAGACTTAGAGAAGAATGAGTTCATGAGTGCTGGAGCGAAATATTTTGCAGCAGAGATGTAGGAGATCCACAGTAGGATTAAATAGCGATTGTAGAATTCCAACCAGGAATACAAGCGCAGAGCAGATCAGCATAGAATAAATCTTTAGTTTGAAGTGGGAGATTTGGTATTAGCGCATATAAGAAAAGAAAGGTTCCCAAGGGGAACATATAATAAGTTGAAGATGAAAAAGATAGGGTTGTGTAATATTTTGAGGAAATTTGAGGCAAATGCTTATGAGATAGAATTGCCATATGATGTGGGCATATCACCCATATTCAACGTAGTAGATATGTATCCTTATAGAGAAGATGAAGCATATGGGGAAGAGAATCAATAGGAAGTTCAGTGCGTCAAACAGATGCCTATAGCTGAAAAGTCATAGACGAAAAAGATCATTGATCAGAGAGTTAGCAAGAAGACCTAGAAGAATACATATTTTGAATATTTGATAAAGTGGAAGGGACACCTGATTGAAGATGCCAGTTGGGAATGTGAAGCAAATATCCAGAAACACGGACAAACAGTGCAGGAGCTCATGAACAAGAGTCCATGAATTTTTCAGCCAGAGGAGTATGATGCAGGAGCATCACAAGCAAGCACAAGCGGAGGACATCTGGATACACACCAGTGCACATTTTGAAGATATTTTGAATTTCAATAGGATGGCACATTAATGTAATATTTGGAGAGACATAAGTGCTCTTAAATGTTTTGGGAATTGTAATGCATATCTTGAGTCATTGCTCCCATCTGTTGGTTGGAGACATTTAATGTAATGAGTGTAAAGTAGATGTACGCTTTAATTTGATCAGATAACTTAAGGTTGTCGGAGGGAAAACTCAAGAAAGCTCCCTCGCATGTATTGTATCGTATCATAATTCTCATTGTAAGAATAGTAGCTATAGAGAAAGAGAGAGAAGAGAATAACATAGACTGTAGAAGTTGTATAAGTAGATAATTGTTACTATAAAACCCATGTACATAAGCACTTGAGTTAATATAAGAATGCTTTGACTCAATTTCATGGTGTTTTTATGGGTACTGTTTG
The DNA here is from genome assembly GCA_009831015.1 of Picea engelmannii. Lineage (NCBI taxonomy): Eukaryota > Viridiplantae > Streptophyta > Pinopsida > Pinales > Pinaceae > Picea > Picea engelmannii. The sequence goes on from ML794167.1 coordinate 428,219, forward strand.
CATCTATTGAATGGTATGTTTATAGTTTGCTTATATGCTCTGTTATGCATTTGTTTCAATGCTTTGTGTGTATGATTTCATGTTGAATGTATGAAGTTTGTGAGAGGGAGAGTATGAGTTTCAATTGTTTCTCTTCCTTAGAATTTGTGCAAGGAGTGTAGTGAAAGTCCGCAAGGAGTGCGTTGACAAGATTCTGGGTTTTACCTCAGAAAAGATCAAGAGAGATAGAGTTGATCTTATACCTGTGGAAATGTAGGTATAGCACAGAGTCGTGCAAGGTGTGCGTAGGCCAGGTTGAAGTCTTAGACTTTTCCAACCAGGTGAGTGGTTGAAGAACTATTGTCTCAAGGAGTGCATAGAGTTGGAAGATTTCAGATAATCAGATATTATCGTGAAGGCCACAAGGAGTGCGTGCAAGAATCCCTTAGCATCTTTGAGTTTGCAGCAAGATTCAAGCTCAGGAAGGATAGAGACTTGGAAAGTTCAAAGGAAGGATGAGGGTAGAAGTTTCCTCATAGAAACCAAGCTCAAGAGGAAGGACGCCAAGTTATTTGGCAAGGCGTCTTTGAGAACTTGAACGAATGGTTGAGTTTCTCAGAGGGAGAAGTGCAAATATCCATGGACCATTGGATCTAGTGGATCAGCGGGGAGGTTAAGACTGAGTCTCTTTCAACACTCGCAAGCTTAGGAGGATTAGCAACCGTTATATCTAGAGGAATGAGAGTCATTGATTGGGTGCTCTAAGATATCACATTTTGGAAGTCAGAAGTGTGAAGGAAGTTGTTTTCAGGAATCCCTGATACGTGAAATCTCGACGCAATATGGACTATCAGATCTTAGGAGGTTCAAGACCATTGATCTGTGGAGAGGAAATCGTGAGTTCGGACTTCAAGAAAAGGAGAAGATTTGCATTGTTGTAACAAAGGTCAAAATTGACTGGCTGAACAAGGCAAGGGTCTTTGCAAACTATTGGAAATGATTATCAAACCAAGCAGCTCTGCAATAATACCAAGAAAGGCCGAGTATTACATGTATGCATGCCTTCAGAAGAATGGATATAAGTCTACTCCGATTATTTTTCTTCAGCTAGCAAGCAACTGCAATGCCCTGCTGGAGAAGTAGATCCATCTGAACTGTTGGCGTTGGCTAAGTCACAGGTTGATTACATACTGGGCGACAATCCGAGGGCCACAAGTTACGTCGTGGGATATGGACCAAACTATCCTCGTCAGGTTCATCACATGGTTTCCTCCATTGTAGCTTACAAAGAGGATTCATCCCTTGTTAGTTGCAAAGGAGGATATTCTATATGGTTCGATCGGCAGCGAAGTGACCCCAATGTTTTAGTTGGTGCTGGAGGACCTAATAACAATGATAACTTTGCAGATGAAAGAGACAACTATCAGCAGGCAGAACCTACAACCTACAACAACAGCCCATTTTGGATTTACCTAACATGTTCATAACATAGTCATATGGCTTGGACTTGATGTTTGAGTTTAATTGTAAAAATATTATGTGGAAAAAAGCGAAAAGCCTTTTGTTTTTGTTTGTTACTAATCTTGTTTAGAAGTAATTCAGATGCAGACATGAAGGCTTGAAGCATTCCAGATCCAGAAATAAAAGTTTGAAAATTCCAAGAGATTGATTGCTTTGAAATCCAAAAGCAACAGGAAACCTCTCATCTCATGTTTCTGTCACTATTAAACAACAAAAGGAGATAGTACTGAAGATGTTTATGTAGGAATGCTGAGAAAACTAAACAGGAAAACAATCTTCTTATATTTCTTATTAGCACTTCAAAAAGCGAAAGTTACTTTGAGGACCATGTCATCAAAAAGAAAAGACCTGCTTCATTTGGAGAGCAACCTGGACAATTCTTCTTTCGAGAAGAGTTTACTTGTATGTAAAAATGCCAGCAGCATTGGAAATAATTCTTCTAGTAGTTGCCATGGTTCCCTCAGAACTACTACTGTGCCAGAAGCTCAAGTTGGAACTGGACCGGGTGAGATCCGTTACACACAGAATTGAAGAATTACAACTTACTCCATCTGGCAGTGTTCCAACTGTCAGTGATGGACATATTTCAAGGTTGGCAAATAGTTGCCCAGGAGGCATTCCTGGGAAATCAATCATTGGGCCCTGTGCAGTTCAGTCTTCTGGATTAGGTAAAAAAGATACAGGCTTTTGCAGACAATCATCATTTGTGAGTGATGGAAGTCAGGGTGTTTTACGTACTCTAGGTAAAGATAAGCGAACCCCTAAAGCAAATCAACTTTACCCCGATTCTGAGTATGTTTCTGGTAACGACAAGATCCCTCCAACTGAAAAGCAGAAGTCTAAAGTTGGTTCTACTGTGGGTTCTAAGCGAAAACCTTCTTGGAATATTTGAGTCAAAAGACGTGAAGAGGCAGAAGATGAATCCTATCCAAAGAAAGACAGTTGCTGAGTACATGAGCCAGTGCGCTGATACGCTGAAGAATCTCATGACACATAGATTTGGTTGGGTATTCAATGAGCCTGTTGATCCAATTAAATTAAACATCCCTGACTATTTTAAAATTATCATGAAACCCATGGATTTGGGCACGATACAAAGTAGGTTGGATAAGGAATGGTATTCCACCCCAATGGAATTTGCTGAAGACGTGAGATTGACTTTTGCCAATGCAATGAAATATAATCCTCTTGGTAATGATGTTCATATTATGGCACTTAACTTGAGTCAATTGTTTGAGTTCAAATGAAAAACTATTGAGCAAAAGTTGGCTGGAGAAGAAATTTATAGAAAATTAACCCAGGATGCGCAGCTTATTCCAACCAAGAAGCAACAGTGTAGCAACAAAATTACAGATACAAAAAATAAACCAAAGACACATCATCCAAACTCTGCTCCTCTCTCATCTACACCAAGTGAGCAAAAATCCAAAGTTGAAAAAGGCAGGCGCCCGATGTCATTTAATAAAAAGAAGAAGCTTAGTCAGGATCTTGGAGAGTTACCGGATGACATGCCAGAGCGGAAGAAATAATTACTGGCGGATGCATGTTCATAGCTCTATTGGGTCGTAATTATGAGGACGTGAGGCAAATTAGGGTTTTTGCGCGTCGAAGGAAGCAAATATCCGTTACGCCAAAACCCTTATCCAGGCTGGCAGAAAGGTCAGAAATGAGATCAGAGAATAGTCAGGCAGCGTTTAAGGTATGGTTGGAAGCGTTTTTCTAAAAATGCTAGGCTACCGTGCAGAGAAATCATGCTCAACGGATACGTTACTCTAAATAATTTATTACCTCTGGCTACACGGTGAAGGTGGCGATGGAGAAAGATGGTGGGCGGTGCTTATTTGCATGACACTACACGTGGTCTAAGGATCAAAACATGGCAGGGTGGCTCCGGCTTTGCTCGAGGCATCGCATTCGAAATGCAAAGATAGAAAATGTGTTGAATCCTATGCGCAAACACGACTCAGCTGTGAAAGTGTGCCAACGTCAAATTCACGTCGGGCCAGCCATCTTGTTTCCACTCGTTTTGCTCAAACCACAGAGAAAGGAGGTGCTCCTTCATGGACTGGTCATAGCAGTGTTGATCAGCAGCGGCAAAGGAACTCGATGTTGAAGCAACTTCTGACCGAGTTTTTGCTACGGGAAGGGGGAATTTCCCTTTTGCTTGGCCCTAAGGGTACTGGATCAGAAGGCGGACTGAGAAGATTTTTGCCTGAGAGGAAAGACCAACATCATTGCTTGCTTGAAGTTGCTCGACAGTGTCAAGATGTTGGTCTTTATGATAAGTCTGTTGAAATTTAAAAGCGGGTGGGTGCCTTTGCAATGGCATTGGAAACAGTAAACAGCTGCCTTTCATAAGCCATTGGTTCACTGGCCCGAGGTCGGGCTGATGGAGATAGCAGGGCTGCAGGTTTGATTTATTCAGGCAATGATATCTTAGAAGCATACAAATTTGCGGGAGTAACAAGTGCACAAGAAAGGTTTTAGAAATACTAATCGACATTCGCTTTTTATTTCTTCAGTATGGTATTATGTACCGGTTTCGTATTGCAAATAAGAGCACAAGTATTTTAGTGTACCTTGTTTCATGGATTTATGTAGTCGTGGCTCTCGCAATTTATCTGATCATTACATATGCTCAAGATAAGTATGCTGCAAAGCGACATATCTGCTACCGTAGCTTTCAAGCCTTGGTCATTGGCTTCATCCTATTGGTAATCATAATTCTGCTGGCATTCACTAACCTCGAATTTATGAATCTGGTCACAAGTATTCTGGCTTTGATGCCGACAAGCTGGGGTTTGATATCAATTTGATCAAGTTCTGAGACCTTTATTGCAGCCTACCATGATTTGGGAGATAGTGGTTGTAGTTGCTCGGTTGTATGAGATGATATTTGGCACTATTGTCATGATTCCTATGGTTTTGCTTTCATGGTTGCCAGACTTTCAAACATTGCGGACTCGCATTACAGACTGTCCCGTTGATTACCAGAGCAGCTGTTGGATGGCGTAGTACATTTCAATCAACGAGTTTTGTGCCAGCACACACAAATGTCTGTAAACGCACCTGGCGTTAACACAGTCCAGAGAAGGCGAACCGGTTCATATTTCCCAGAACGCCAAGAGTTTTATGTTAGATTTGTTCTCTCCTTTAAAAGGATGATGTCTGTAACACCAAGGAAAGGGGGGGGCGCATGAGCGCAGACTGGGAGAAAAATCTCTGTCAAGCGAAATTCATTGTATTGCTGAATTATTGTGTAAACCATTATTGGAGTAATAATAAAGATGTTTATTTGCGACTGTGAGATTCATCACAGTCGATTTCTTTCAACATGTTTTTTTCTCTTTTAGCTGTGTTAAAACTGTTTGGATTTCATTTATGTGTTTCCTTACGCGCAGGTGAAATTGTCTTTACCATCTCTTTATGTCTTCCTTAATCCATTAAGACTGCATTGCATTTTGTTTTCCTCTAACTAATGTGCTTCGTTACACTTTAGTACGACCACTACTGTAACGAAAGGGTTTGGGTTTTTTGCAAGATAGACTTACTTTGCCTCGCTTTCTGCAAGTATTTGATCTTTGCTATTGTCTCTTTTTCTCGGTTTTCATTTGACTCCATGCCCAATGGACCATTTCCCTAGTTTAACACCCAAACTCCAAAAATCTAAGACCATCATTTACCCATAAATCTGCCTAGCATCTCACGCTTACTTCAATTTATTTCGTGACATTTTTCGAGAGATCCCTCTCGGGTTGGAAGAGGGCAGCTTCTGATCCAAAGTGGTTCGAGGTTGCCTCGGGATTGATTTGCTGCAGCCCATTTCAGTTCGAGTGTCAACATTTCTGGCATCGTTGCTGGGGACGGAGGACGAGGTTATCTTCCCTGGGGTACGACAAAGTTCAGATCTATCTCTTGATGGTGAACAAGGGATAGACATTCAATTGGCTGTGATCATTCACCTGGGGACTCCTTGGTTCGTAGACTCTACATGATTTTGTTGGCGACTCCACTGGTCTCAAATGTCGAGCTCGTTCACTGCTCGAATTGCTGCAAGGTTTGCTCCTCTGGACTTTACAAATGTTTATGGCTTTCCAAACACTGTTCCAGACATGAAAATTTGGGCATATATCCTTCCTAAATTTTGAGAAGATGAGGACGAAAATCCTGGTCGGCATTTGTTTGAATTCCACAAGCTCATGGAAGAATTAAATATACATCATGAAGATGTCCTCATGAAAATGTTTATGCTTACATTGGGAAAAGGTGCTAGACTCTGGTATAAATCTTTACCCCATTCCAGTATTCCTTCATTGAGATGCTTTCACGCACTTTTTCATCAACATTGTAGGAGGATATATTCTGCTGAAATCCTTTTTGAAGATTGTTGTGATACATGTCCTCGTGAGGAGGAAGAAAGAACAGAAATTTCTCAAGTTGATGAAGATGAGCAGTATGAGGAGGAGTTGGCTCATTAAGATGCTGGATCTTGTGAACTTACTCAAGAAGAAGAGATTTGTCATCAAGGTCAACCTACAAAAGAGATAGAAAAGGATGAGGGTTGTTTCATTCAGAAGATACAGAGACCACCTTCTCCTTTAACTAAGGAAGAGGAGGGTCTACCATTGCACAACTATGTCGCAGCCCCTACTCACACAAATTTACTGCTTTCATACAGTCTCGGGGATGAGTGTCAAACTCCTTCCATTTTCGAAGAGGTAAACCTATTTTTAAATGGTGACAGGCATCTATTCCATGGAACTTTACGGCAAGTAAGTGAACCTGTTTACAATGATTTCCTGCCAGAAGGTCAGATTTTAGACTCTGTTTTGTTTCATGAAAAATACATGGTTGCCATGTTTAATGATCCTGAGCACCATGAATCAGAACATAGAGTAGTCATGGATGTTTTAAAACCTCAGTATGATATGTTTTTCCAAGACCCTTTTGCTGAGCTTTTAGATTCATTCAATGGAGGAGTATGCTCTGTCATGAGCATTTGGTCACAAGAATTGATGAAAGTTTTGAAAATCCATGATCACCAACATGTCAGTTGGAAGTTGTCAGTTTCTTTTTTCAGCCTGCTTGAAGAAAGTGTAAAAAATTTTCAAATGAGAAGACAATTATTGGATTGGCTTCACTGGCATTTTCATATCATTTGATTTTGGAAATCTTTCAGTAGTTAGAGTAGGGGATGTATATAAATAAGCTTGATTTCAAGCATTATATTACATCGGTAGTTTTCAATATATTTTCAGTTCAGTTCTGAATCCAGTAAGGTTTATGAATAAGCAGTTTTTCGTTCCGCTGAGATGCAAGTAAAGTGACAGAGTTCTAGATTCGATGATTTCGGGAAGCCAAATGGATGGAGGCACTTGGTCTACGGTTCTTGGCACTTTCAGGAAAGCACCATCCCTAGTTGGAGCCAATGTTGTAACAGAGGTCAAAATTGACTGGATGAACAATGCCAGGGTCTTTGCAAACTATTGGAAATGATTATCAAACCAAGCAGCTCTGCAACAATACCAAGAAAGGCCGAGTATTACATGTATGCATGCCTTCAGAAGAATGGATATAAGTCTACTCCGATTATTTGTCTTCTGCTGGCAAGAAACTGCAATGCCCTGGTGGAGAAGTAGATCCATCTGAATTGTTGGCGTTGGCTAAGTCACAGGTTGATTACATACTGGGAGACAATCCTAGGGCCACAAGTTACGTGGTGGGATATGGACCAAACTATCCTCGTCAGGTTCATCACATGGTTTCCTCCATTGTAGCTTACAAAGAAGATTCATCCCTTGTTAGTTGCAAAGGAGGATATTCTATATGGTTCGATCGGAAACAAAGTGACCCCAATGTTTTAGTTGGTGCTGGAGGACCTAATAACAATGATAACTTCGCAGACGAAAGAGACAACTATCAGCAGGCAGAACCTACAACCTACAACAACAACCCATTTTGGATTTACCTAACATGTTCATAACATAGTCATATGGCTTGGACTTGATGTTTAAGTTTAATTGTCAAAAATATTCTGTGGAAAAAAGCGAAAAGCCTTTTGTTTTTGTTTGTTACTAATCTTGTTTAGAAGTAATTCACATGCAGACATGAAGGCTTGAAGCATTCCAGATCCAGAAATAAAAGTTTGAAAATTCCAAGAGATTGATTGCTTTGAAATCCAAAAGCAACAGGAAACCTCTCATCTCATGTTTCCGTCACTATTAAACAACAAAAGGAGATAGTACCGAAGATGTTTATGTAGGAATGTTGAGCAAACTAAACAGGAAAACAATCTTCTTATATTTCTTATTAGCACTTCAAAAAGCGACAGTTACTTTGAGGACCATGTCATCAACAAGCAAAGACCTGCTTCATTTGGAGAGAAACCTGGACAATTCTTCGTTTAAGAAGAGTTTACTTGTATGTAAAAATGCCAGTAGCATTGGAAATAATTCTTCTAGCAGCTGCCATGGTTCCCTCAGAACTACTGCCATGCCAGAAGCTCAAGTTGGAAATGGACTGGGTGAGATCCGTTACACACAGAATTGAAGAATTACAACTTACTCCATCTGGCAGTGTTCCAACTGTCAGTGATGGACATATTTCAAGGTTGGCAAATAGTTGCCCAGGAGGCATTCCTGGGAAATCGATCATTGGGCCCTGTGCAGTTCAGTCTTCTGGATTAGGTAAAAAAGATACAGGCTTTTGCAGACAATCATCATTTGTGAGTGATGGAAGTCAGGGTGTTTTACGTACTCTAGGTAAAGATAAGCGAACCCCTAAAGCAAATCAACTTTACCCCGATTCTGAGTATGTTTCTGGTAACGACAAGATCCCTCCAACTGAAAAGCAGAAGTCTAAAGTTGGTGCTACTGTGGTTTCTAAGAGAAAACCTTCTTGGAAGATTTGAGTCAAAAGACGTGAAGAGGCAGAAGATGAATCCTATCCAAAGAAAGACAGTTGCTGAGTACATGATCCAGTGCACTGATATGCTGAAGAAGCTCATGACACATAGATTTGGTTGGGTATTCAATGAGCCTATTGATCCAATTAAATTAAACATCCCTGACTATTTTAAAATTATCACGAAACCCATGGATTTGGGCACGATACAAAGTAGGTTGGATAAGGAATGGTATTCCACCCCAATGGAATTTGTTGAAGACGTGAGATTGAGTTTTGCCAATGCAATGAAATATAATCCTCCTGGTAATGATGTTCATATTATGGCACTTGACTTGAGTCAATTGTTTGAGTTCAAATGAAAAACTATTGAGCAAAAGTTGGTTGGAGAAGAAATTTATAGAAAATTAACCCAGGATGCGCAACTTATTCCAACCAAGAAGCAACAGTGTAGCAACAAAATTACAGATACAAAAAATAAACCAAAGACACATCATCCAAACTCTGCTCCTCTCTCATCTACACCAAGTGAGCAAAAATCCAAAGTTGAAAAAGGCAGGCGCCCGATGTCATTTAATAAAAAGAAGAAGCTTAGTCAAGATCTTGGAGAGTTGTCGGATAACATGCCAGAGCGGAATAAATAATTACTGGCGGATGCATGTTCATAGTTCTATTGGGTCGTAATTATGAGGACGTGAGGCAAATTAGGGTTTTTGCGCATCGAAGGAAGAAAATAGTTGTTACGCCAAAACCCTTATCCAGACTGGCAGAAAGGTCAGAAATGAGATCAGAGAATAGTCAGACAGCGTTTAAGGTATGGTTGGCAGCGTTTTTCTAAAAATGCGAGGCTACCGTGCAGAGAAATCATGCTCAATGGATACGTTACTCTAAATAATTTATTACCTATGGCTACACGGTGAAGGTGGCGATGGAGAAAGATGGTGGACGGTGCTTATTTTCATGACACTACACGTGGTCTAAGGATCAAAACATGGCAAGGTGGCTCCGACTTTTCTCGAGGCATCGCATTCGAAATGCAAAGATAGAAAATGTGTCGAATCCTATGCGCAAACACGACTCAGCTGTGAAAGTGTGCCAATGTCAAATTCATGTCGGGCCGGCCATCTTGTTTCCACTTGTCTTGCTCAAACCACAGAGAAAGGTGGTGCTCCTTCATGGACTGGTCATAGCAGTGTTGATCAGTAGCGACAAAGGAACTCGATGTTGAAGCAACTTCTGACCGAGTTTTTGCTACGGGAAGGGGGAATTTCCCTTTTGCTTGGCCCCAAGGGTACTGGATCAGAAGGCGGACTGAGAATATTTTTGCCTGAGAGGCAAGCCCAACATCATTGCTTTCTTGAAGCTGCTCGACAGTGTCAAGATGTTGGTCTTTATGATAAGTCTGTTGAAATTTAAAAGTGGGTGGGTGCCTTTGTAATGGCATTGGAAACAGTAAACAACTGCCTTTTAGAAGCCATTGGTTCACTGGCCCGAGGTCGGGCTGATGGAGATAGCAGGACTGCTGGTTTGATTTATTCAGGCAATGATATCTTAGAAGCATACAAATTTGTTGGAGTAACAAGTGCACAAGAAAGGTTTTAGAAATACTAATCGACATTTGCTTTTTATTTCTTCAGTATGGTATGTGTACCGGTTTCGTATTGCAAATAAGAGCACAAGTATTTTAGTGTACCTTGTTTCATGGATTTATTTAGTCGTGGCTCTCGCGATTTATCTGATCATTACATATGCTCAAGATAAGTATGCTGCAAAGCGACATATCTTCTACCGTAGCTTTCAAGCCTTGGTCATTGGCGTCATCCTATTGGTAATCATAATTCTGCTGGCATTCACTAACCTCGAATTTATGAATATGGTCACAAGTATTCTAGCATTGATGCCGACAGGTTGGGATTTGATATCAATTTGCTCAATTTCTAAGACCTTTATTACAGCCTACCATGATTTGGGAGATAGTGGTTGTAGTTGCTCGGTTGTATGAGATGATATTTGGCATTATTGTCATGATTCCTGTGGTTTTTCTTTCATGGTTGCCAGACTTTCAAACATTGCGGACTCGCATTACAGACTGTCCCATTGATTACCAGAGTAGTTGTTGGATGGCGTAGTACATTTCAATCAATGAGTTTTGTGCCAGCACACACAAATGTCTGTAACGATAAACGCAGCTCTCGTTCACACAGTCCAGAGAAGGCGAACCGGTTCATATTTCCCAGAACGCCAAGAGTTTTATGTTAGATTTTTTCTCTCCTTTAAAAGGATGATGTCTGTAACACCAAGGAAATGGGGGGGCGCATGAGCGAAGACTGGGAGAAAAATCTCTGTCAAGAGAAATTCATTGTATTGCTGAGTTATTGTGTAAACCATTATTGGAGTAATAATAAAGATGTTTATTTGCGACTGTGAGATTCATCACAGTCGATTTCTTTCAGCATGTTTTCTTCTCTTTTAGCTGTGTTAAAACTGTTTGGATTTCGTTTATGTGTTTCCTTACGCGCAGGTGAAATTGTCTTTACCATCTCTTTATGTCTTCCTTAATCCATTAAGACTGCATTACATTTTGTTTTCCTCTAAATGATGGGCTTCGTTACACTTTAGTACGACCACTACTATAATGAAAGGGTTTGGGTTTTCTGCAAATGTTTATTGCCTTTCCTCTACACCATCTATCAGCTGTGTAAGACCAATCTTCATTTTCAGAACTCTGCATGTATCCTTTGCTACGCCGACCTTTCCTTTTTCTTTCCCCTACTGCATCATGATTTATCAAAGCGCTGAAAGATAGACTTACTTTGCCTCGCTTTCTGCAAGTATTTGATCTCTTCTATTGTCTCTTTTTCTCAGTTTTCATTTGACTCCATGCCCAGTGGACCATTTCCCTAGTTTAACACCCAAACTCCAAAAATCTAAGACCATCATTTATCCATAAATCTGCCTAGCATCTCACGCTTACTTCAATTTATTTCGTGACTTTTTTCGAGAGATCCCTCTCGGGTTGGAAGAAGGCAGCTTCTGATCCAAAGTGGTTCGAGGTTGCCTCGGGATTGATTTGCTGCAGACCATTTCAGTTCTGAGTGTCAACATGCATCGTCAACTCGTAAGTCGCAAAATCCCGACACGCTCGGAGGAGAGGCCCTGGGATTTGACTGGAGGTCATATGGTTAACGCATAAGGGAGACGCCAGTGGACCGTTATCCCTTTTCGGTGTTTTGGGAATCGAAGGAGTCAGGTGACGCGCAGTAGGAATCCCGAAATCGCAAAACCTGAAGTCACCAAACTTGAAGAGCCATTTGGGCTAAGTCAGTGGTCACACCAGTGGTCATGCAAAATAGGGGTTCACGCCTAGTGCTTGTTCACATGGGCGTAACTTCTAAGAAGGAACTGTGGTTTTATTTATATTGAAGGTTTCAATGGGAACTAAAGATCCATTCTGGCTCAGTGATATATAAAGATCCAAAGACCGGGAGGTCAAGAAGACCCTGTTGAGGTAGGGGTGTTGTGCACAATTCCTGCTCTAATTTCTCGAATCCCTCCTGATCTTTGTCGGAACTAGATTGCAATACGAAACCAAGAATAGGCTGCTAAAAGGAAGTTATACATTCAAATAACATATATCATGTGGATAGAGTCAGATATATAGGAAATAAATTGGTATATAACATCACAATGAACCAATAAACACACAATAGGTGGGAAAGATAACTCTTCTATTGACAACAATGTGAGAAAGATAGTTACAAATTGATTCAACCTTTGGTACTAGTTTGGATCCAACTTCCATGGGTTCCTCCAAATACCTTCAAGCATCAACTCAACGGAGAGGCTCTTCCTTGGATACTTCAACAAGGATAGGGACACACCCTATAGTTATGCATAAAAGGAAGGAACACTGGAAAAGGAGTTTCCAGGTATGGGATGCCACTTAAAGAATGAAGAGGTATAGAGAATCTTGCTAAAGTTTTCCAACATGATCTTGTACCTCAGTTACTCCTCTCATCTATGCCCCAAATGGTGCATTTATACCATCCTTGAGAGGTTAAGGAGGTTGAATTCCATTTGGTACAGGATTAGGGAGGTTTGGAAACGAGCGCAACTAGAAACCCCACTAGAAAATGTGGAATTATTTTATTTTTCACATTTTTTGAGGGAATACGTGGATTGTAAGCTAGAAAGGTGAGGATGTTTGCATGTTTCACAAAGGAAACCCATATATATAAGAAAAATTCATGTTTTTTAAGTGACTTTGATGAGGGAAGCTGGAATTTTAATTATCAAGCTAGGGAAAAGGGTTAGTCCATGTCACAAATGCATATATGTGGCAATTTGTGTTATAACACCTTTATAAAGAGATTACTATCTACATTAGCCTTTGTGAATCCTTGTTCCTACAAATAGCTATCCAATATTGAATACTAGGCTCTAGGGATTGTTTGAGTCCATATAGATATTTCTTCAATCTGCAAACATAATCTTCCCTTTTTGATAGTAGGAATCCCTATAGTTATTAAATTTATACTTCTTCTAATTCACCATTTAGAAATGTTGATTTTACATCCATATGATATACTTTGATTCTCTTGGAGCATGCATAGGCTAAGATCATTCTGATTGCTTCCATTATGGAAACATGGGAAAACGTTTCTTCAAAACATAATCCTTCAACTTGTGCATATCCTTTCCATACTAATCATGTCTTGTTCTTGGTTACATGTCCATCTTTGTTTAGTTTGTTTCTAAACACCCATTTTGTACCAACCACATTTGTGTTCTTCGGGCTTGGCACCAGTTCCCATGTTTCATTCTTCTCTATTTGATGTAGTTCTTCTTCCATGGCCTTGACCTAATGTTCATCATTACTGGCTTCCTCAAGCCTGCTAGGTTCAATTGTGGATAGTAGTGCAAGGTGTCTCTTTTCTGGTGTACGAAACCTTTTACTTCCTCTGGTTTCTATTCCAACATTTTTACCTCCAATAATTTGTTTTGGTGGATGATTCTTCTGAACCCAATGATTAGGTTTCATGGAGGGAAAAAAAAATTCATGTTGGTCACTTTATTCCTGTTATTCTTTTGACTATTGTTCTTCTTGCTCTTCTTCTATCTCTTCTTCTCCGGGTTATTCTTCTACTTCCTACTCTTTAGTATTTATGATTTCTTCTTTGATCTTATATACATATGATTCATCAATCTTTACATTTATGCTTTCCATTATATTTTTGAGTCTCATATTGTAACACATGTATGCCTTTCTTTTGCTTCAACATCCAACCAGTATGCCTTTACCAACTTGAGAATCAAATTTTCCAACTCTGTCATATTCCCTTTTTATCTAGCATTGTTCGATTACTGAGAGGCAGGTGAATCGGTAATAGAGAAATTTAATCATTTTTAACCACAAAATGAAAGTGTTATATAAATGTAGCATTATCATCCAATAGTTGCAGAGTAAATAAATAATGAACAAATGATAAATCATACACATACAAAGTACACCATTGTTTTTACATGGAAACCCAAAGAGGGAGAAAATCACGGAATTATTTTTCCTATATGTCTTTAAGAATTACATTCATTGCAAGCACTAACTTCAATTATTTTCTAGATGCAACTGGAAGGAGGTTCCAACCCCCTAGTTTCTTAGGCTACAACCTGAGGGAATCTCCAACTCCCCAATTTCCTTGCTACAACCAGAAGGAGGATACAACAACCTATGTTTTCTGGACACAACCAAAAGGTGGCTACAACCACCGGTCCTTGCCTCATCCAACTATCCTAAAATATAATTAGAATGATGGAACCACTATCACACTATCATTGTGAGATATACTGCTGTAAACTTGTACCAATCAACCTATACCAAACAACCTATAACAACCTGTACCAATAACTTGTGCCAACATGTACCATACATCAACCTGTACCTCAACCTGTACCATAAACAAATGCATCAACCATCCACCAAACCTATACAAATAGTTGGTCACTATAACATGTCCAAGAAACCTATCACAACAACCTGTTTCATCAATCTTATCAACCAAATCAGATCTACTCACCAAGATCAATCACCAAGACAACTCTCAACCATATGCACAATATCACCAATATGTGCATCAACCAATCATAACACAACAACTCATAATCATCACCAAGATCAATATGTTCTTCTAATAATATACCAATACAAGTATGTTACATAATCCATAAACCATATGTCAACAATACTACTAACAAGTGCCTCCAACCATGTACCGAGTATGTACCAATCATGCATCAATTACTCAACAACTATGACTCATCAAGATGTACCAACATCATCAACTATACACCTCATGTATGTGCCAATGCATCAACTACTTGTCTCAACCATGTACCCAACATGTACCTCAACCAAAATCCCTCATCAATTTCATCATCCAAATCTAATTTGTAACTTTGTAATAGAACCAGTGCATATGATCACATACCTGCAAACCTTTCTTAACTTTAACAACAAGAGACTAGCATTTTCAACAAACTTTAATTTAGTCTCACATGACTAATTTTGGATTAGTCAAAAACCCTAACTTGAAATAATCATAATTGTGTACTTGTAATGAATAAAGATATGAAAATATTACACAATGTTCTTCAGTGTATTTTATGCAATTCCTCCAGGTTTCACTACTTGGAACCTCTCAGAAAATGAGTTATAGAAAATATGGCATACCTTGTTGAATTCTGGCTTATTCTAGAGAGAGAACGTGTAGAGCGTGCCCTGCACATAATATTTGTTGTATGGATCTGAAAATGGTACAAAGAATACTAAAGAATCGAATATAACCAATACATTTGGTCTTACTAAATTTGGATTTGTCAAGAAGAATTTATGACGTTTTTACCTGAAACACATGTTTTAGACTAGTTTCAGGACTAACCACAGACCATATTTTCCACGGAGTGTAACTCCAAAAATACAACGACCCACAAGCTGAAATTTTTATCATGGATACTTGGATATGTTTCCTCAACTACCTCCATATTTAGCGGTCTGAATCATTCTATAACATACCTTAGAAAGCATCAACAAAATAATTTATCTTCCCTTGAATTTTGGCCTTCTTTACTTCACCTTCCCTCTGAAATTCGCCTTAGATATCCTTTGGTTACCTTAGTCACTTTTAGATATTCAATATGCTCAAGTGTGATTAAATGAGATACCCTTGCCTCTTATTTATACTTTTATGTAGCTTCCTCAAGAGGGTTACCTTCTAACCATCTTAAACCACTTTCCTTATTTTAGGGCTAACCCACTTCTAACCACTTGTCCACTTAGTAATTTCTCCATTAAATTTATTATTTAAATAACTTATTTTGTATCCACTTTGACTTATAGTACACTCATCACTTCACTTTATTGTTTAAATAATTTCTTCTTTGCAACCACTTTGACTAGTTTGACCTTTTGGGGCTTCTAGATGACTCATGAGGGTTCTCCAACTTCACATGGTCATAACTCTATAACCGTGAGGAGTTATGTGACGTTCCACATACCACCGAAAATGGCATGACATGTAATATCCATATATAATAGTATTAAATTCAAATATATTAAGACTCATACCATTATACATCAAACAAACTTGGTTCCATTACCCAAACCTTTGTGCTACCGGAATTCTCTATTGGACTTTCTTCAAGGGTTGACATCAATGACAACCAACCCAAATAATCAACAATCTCCCCCTTTGGCATTGATGGAAAAACTATGATGAAATAATGAATTCATATCACTCATGCTCCCCCTGGAACCATGCCTTCGTGCTCTTTCTCCAATCATTTACCTTTGCATCTAATAAATCTCTCCCCCTTTGTCATCAATGGAAAAGGTATATTTCCATCTAGGGTTTCTTCCCCTGACTGAACTCTTCCTGAAACTGATCTCCCAACCTGAATTGTCCTCTTTATGGTGCTTCCTCGTGTATATCTAAGACATATAAGATAAGCATTGAAAATCATTCATTTTGGAGTAGAAATTACTCTGAGTCTCTGGCAAATATACTCAAAGGATTCCCATGGCAGCAGTTTTGTAAATATGTATGCCACTTGTTCTTTTGTGCCCACATATTCAACTCTGATGTTCTTCTCTACAACCTGTTCCCGTAGAAAGTGATACTTGATTGGATTTTTCTTCATCTTGGAGTGCATCACCAGGTTCTTTGAGATACTGATGGTGCTTGTATTATCACAATATATTTGAATGGGCTCATCATACTCAACCTGTATATCTGTCAGAGTTTGTTTCATCCATAGAACCTTTGTACAACATCTTGTTGCTGCAATATACTATGCTTCGGTTGTAGATAAAGATACTTATGATTGTTTTTTACTTAGCCAAGATACTAAACACTCACTCAAGTAGAATGTTGCTCCACTGGTGCTTCATCGGTCATCAATGCAACCTACCCAATCTTCATCTGTGTAGGCAATAAGTGATCGATCCTTTCCTTTTGGATACCATAATCGAAACTCTTATGTTCCTTTGAGATATCTAAAAAATACTCTTCACTACTAAGATATGTGATTCCTTTGGTTCTTCTTGAAATCATGCCACATGTCCAACTTCCTGCATTACATCTGGTCTGGATGTTGTCGCATATAGTAAGCTACCAATCATTGACCTGTATTTCCTATGGTTTGTAGACTTTGAATCATCATATTTTCTCAACTTGCAACTGGTTTTCATAGGAGTGGTAACGGGTTTTCAATCTTCCATTCTGAACCTCTTTAGCATTTCTCTGATATACTCAGTTTGAGAAATAAAAATTTCGTCGTTTCTTTGACGTATTTGAAGACCTAGAAAGAAGGACAGTTCTCTGAGTAATGACATTTCAAATTCAGTATGCATATCCTTTACAAATTTCTGGTTTAACATATCATCAGTACTTCCAAAAATAATATCATCAACATAAAATTCAATTAATAAAATACCATCTTGATTTACCTTGATGTAGAGGTTGTTGTTTGCACTTCCTTTTCTGAACCCTTCCTACTGTAAATATTTATCCAGTCTAGAGTACCATGCGCTAGGAGCTTGTTTTAGACCATACAAGGCCTTCTTCAATTTACACACATAATCTGCATTCTCTGACAACTGAAATCCTTACGGTTGTTCAATGTAGACTTATTCTTCAAGTTCCCCATTCAGAAAAGATGATTTCATGTACATATGATACACTTTAATATTCTTGGAGCATGCATAAGCTAAGAGCAATCAAATTGCTTCCATTCTGGAAACTAGGGAAAATGTCTCTTCAAAGTTGATTCATTCAAATTGTGTGTATCCTTTACATACCAATCTTGCTACATTCCTTGTAACATGTCCATCTGTTGGAAGACTAGTTGTTGTCATTGATGTCAACCCTAGTCATGGGTTTTGGACCGCAAGATTGAAAAAGGTGTTTGGACATGAAGGAAAATGCACATGCATATACAACACCCATGAATGGATAGTATACGTTGTTTCCGGTGGTATGTCACACATCACGTGGATCCTCATGGTTGAGGAGAAATGAATTTTTGAAGATGACAAAGTGAATTGAAGAAGGAAGTACATGTAGGCCCTGAAGATAATTAAAGAAACGGATTACAAAATAAGAAAGTGTTAGGTCATCCCTAATGTTAAAAGGAAGTGAAATAAATGGTATAAATAAACATCATTATACATTCATTTTATACAAGTCGAATTTTAGAGGAAATAAGAAGTAAAGAAGGCTGGATTTCAAGGGAGGATGAAGTCTTTTGGTGATATGTTCTAAGGTATGTTATTTTCAGGTCATCTTACCATTTTTTATATAATTTTTTTTCTAGAACGATTCAGATGGTGATATCGCTATGATATTGAGAAGACATATCAAGGTACCTCTGGTAAAAATTTCATCTCTTGATTCTCTATAATTATGGAGATACACTCTATGGAAGATAGGGTTTGTGAGTAGTCCTGAAGCTAGTTAATAAACAAGTGTTCCGGGTAAAATAGTCATAACTTCTTCATCAAGAATCTAAATGACGTGGGAAAAATTTCATTGGAAAGAGTAAAAATTTTAGTTTCTTTTGTGTGAGTTTCAGAATTGGATGTTAAATATTGAGCATGGGGCATTTTGTACAAGTTCGGTCTCCTGAATAGACCAAAATTGAATAAAGTCTACCATTCTTTCTATAACTTCTTTTTGGGGAGGATTCAATGAGTGAAACTTGGAGGAGTTTTAGAGAATACATTGAGTAATATTATATACAGGATCAAAGTACTCCAAGAATTGAAGAATTTCAGAAATTGAAGAAGTCTCAGGAAGCATTATCAAGTTCTATGTGATGATTGGTTGATGGTGATGATTTAATGTAAAGTTTTATTATCTCTCATATATTCTTGGGTGGAAGG
>ML794167.1:448752-463380 GCA_009831015.1 Picea engelmannii
GTTGAAGACTTGAATCATAATCTACTCAGTGTTAGTAAAATGTGTGATCAAGGATACACTCTTACGTTTGATTCCCGAAAATGTAAAATCAGAGAAAATAAATCAGGAAGATTGGTTGCAACTGCAACAAGAAGACCAAACAACATATACATCCTAGACATGAAGAAGAGAGAGAAGACATAAGCCACACAAAAGGATTCTAAGGAAGAAAAGTTCCCAAAGACCAAAAATAAGGATGAAGTATTATTGAGTGCCACATGTTCAGGGGGAGTAGCCCTAACCTTTTCCATTGATGTCAAAGGGGGAGAGAAATTGGGATCATGATGATAGGGGGAGCATGACTATTTCCATCAATGACAAAGGGGCAGATTGTTGGAAGATTGGTTGTTGTCATTGATGTCAACCCTAGTCATGGGTTTTGGACCGCAAGATTGATAAAGGTATTTGGACATGAAGGAAAATGCACATGCATATACAACACCCATGAATGGATAGTATACATCATGTTGTTTCTAGTGGTATGTGGCAGGTCATGTGGATCCTCATGGTTGAGGAGAAATGAATTTTTGAAGATGAAAAAGTGAATTGAAGAAGGAAGTACATGTAGGCCCTGAAGATAATTAAAGAAAATAATTACAAAATAAGAAAGTGTCAGGTCGCCCCTAATGTTAAAAGGAAATGACATAAATGGTATAAATAAACATCATTATACATTCATTTGATACAATTCTAATTTCATAGGAAATAAGAAGTAAAGAAGGCCAGATTTCAAGGGAGGATGAAGTCTTTTGGTGATGTGTTCTAAGGTATGTTATTTTCAGGTCATCTTACCATTTTTGCTATAACGTTTTTTCTAGAATGATTCATATGGTTAAATTGCTATGGTATTGAGAAAACATATCAAGGTACCTTTGGTAAATATTTCATCTCTTTATTTACTATAATTATGGAGATACACTTTGTGGAAGATAGGGTTTGTGACCAGTCCTGAAGCTAGTCAATACACATGTGTTCTGGGTAAAACAGTCATAACTTCTTCATCAAGAATACAAATGACATGGGAAAAATTTCATTGGAAAGAGTACGTACTTTAGTTTCTTTTGTGTGAGTTTCAGAATAGGATGTTAAATATTGAGCGCGGGGCATTCTATACAAGTTCGGTCTCCTGAATAGACCAGAATTGAATAAAGTCTACCATTCTTTCTATAACTTCTTTTTGGGGTGGATTCAAGGAGTGAAACTTGGAGGAGTTTCAGAGAATACATTGAGTAGTATTATATATAGGATCAAAGTACTCCAAGAAATGAAGAATTGCATAAATTGAAGAAGTATGAGGAAGCATTATCAGGTTCTATGTGATGATTGGTTGATGGTGATGATTTAATGTAAAGTTTTATTATCTCTCATATATTCTTGGGTGGAAGGAAGGGGAAAGGATGGAGAGTTGAAATCTCTATTGATATTGGAGGATTTTATCTTCCTCTTGGAGGTTTATCCCTCCCTCTACATTTGGAAGTTGTAGCTACCTTTGGAAGTCATTACTTCCCTTCAACAATAACTATTGATTATTTCTCATATATTGTGCATGGTGTACTGTGGTGTATTGGTGTAACTCTTATACTATTGTTCATTTCTCATTAGATATAGTTGAATGGTTTAAGTATAAGTTGAAAAAGGTTTTAAATTGTACTTGATACTAAATCACCCCCCTCTCAGTATCAACACCATCTTCATTCAATTTATTTATGAAAACCCACTTTGTGCCAATCACGTTCTAATTCTTTGGTCTTGGAACAAATTCTCAAGGGTCATTATTCTCTATTTGATACAATTCTTCATCCATGGCCTTATTCCATAATTTATCCTTGTTGGCCTCTTCAAAAGTGTTTGGTTCAATCATAGATAGGAGTGCTAGGTGAATTTTTTCTAGTGAACAGATTCTTATTCTAGTCTCAACTCCTACATATTTGTTTATGATAATCTGATCTAAAGGATGATTATTCTGTACTTGTTTTCTAGGTGTCTTTGGAGGAACTTGTTGAACTTACTCTTCTACTTCTATCTGATCTTATTCATCTTCCCCTTCTACTTCTTCTTCATCTTTTGTTTCTTCTTCGTAAAGTTGTTCCACTGACTCATTTTCTTCTTCTTTTAATTGATACAGATTTTATGAGAAGAACAAAATGAATACAGATTATTAATAGGTGATTAACACAAAATAACAGAGATACAGTAAAAATGGTTTTCTATTCAATAACAAAATAAGCTGAAACTGTAAAATGCAACAGAAACAAGCTTGCTGGAATGTGGTGGATTATCTCTAAGAAGAGATGTGACGACTACGTGCATTCACAAGAAGAAGATTACAATGAGGCTCTAAAGGCCTTTTTACAATAAATAATAATGCCCAAAACCCTAGACATCCAAAAACCTAAAACTAGGAGATGAAGTGCCAAAAGTCATGTGGGCCCCATTTGGGTAAGTTAATACATCAACTTCCCGGGGTCGTAACTTTTGCATACAATCTCCATTTTAGGCGTGTGATAGCCCATTGGAAAGGTATCGTCGAGGAGATTCATTTTGGGGGTTCAATAATTCCTTTGGCTATCATTGAGGAGCTTGGTCCTGAAAAATGTTCATTTAGGCCCTCAAAATGGCCCCAGAAGTTAAAACTGCTAAAAATAGTAAATTTCCAAAATTGTCAAAAAATTGTTTTGATCCAGTTGGAAAAGGTGGGTGGCCACTGATATCCATATGGATCAATCCTCCCTCCTTAGGAAGTAATGGTCTCCATTTCTTTGAGGTCCCCCATCAGATGAGGAAATTTCTGTTGAATTTGGCCCCGGGTGAGCCAATTGCTTTGGTGCAGGAGTTGCCCTGCTTTGACAACTCGATAAAGTTGGATCCTTTATTGTTGAGTGCCCTTGATCTGTGTGTCCACAATCTAATCATTGGATGCTTGTTGTATGCAGTCAGGGTTGAGATCTGTTGGTGTCAACTATTCTGCAACTTCTGAGGTGTCCAATAATGGTGGGAAATAAGGGCGAAGGAGATCCACGTTGAACACTGGGTGTAGGCCAAGGAAGGGAGGAATGTTGAGATCAAAAGCATTGGCCCCCACTGTTGAAGGAAAATCTCCCTGCGGACAGGTAGATCTCCTCAAAGAGATAGACTCTTAACTCTAAGACAGAAAGTGCTTATCATGGTCACTGACTTCCTTTTAGATCTTGGTGGGCTAGTGTGTGAGGAGGAAGGAGAAAAGAAGTACCTTTTTACCGATGTTTGTCCCTGCACGCTCCAAGTTAAGCTCCAATATTTCGCTCCTCGATAAGCCCTGTAGACAAACAAAGTACGACCAATTCCTACTCTATTAAGATTAGTCCGAAATAGGTCTATCTACTAAAGAGACAAATTCATGTGAGATTGAACACGAATTAGAAAGAAACAGGCCAAGCAAATTATATTAATGAGGACAAAAAATTACTTACAGACGTAGATGAATTGCAGTAGTTTTGTCAAGTCCTCCCTGTCTACCCCTTGCTCAAAATATCCACAATCAGAATGATGTTAGCTTCACCGATTTCTCCCTATGAGATCATAGGTCTCTTGCTTCCAAAATATCTTTGTTCTAGCACCACTTATAAGATCATAAGTTTGGTGTGATTCTCCCTTTCAGTCCCCTTTCACCATGAGAAAGCTTGCTTAGATAGCCTTGGAGAGGCTTTAACCACTTGATATATCCTTGGGGAAGTTGAGGATCTGCCCTAAGATCATGGCTGGACTAGGGATTCGAATCCAATTGCCTTCCAAGAATGAAAGGATCCTTCCCCCATTCATCTCAACAACTTAACTACTGCCCAGAATAGGCAGTGCTCCCTCAAAAGGGCCATCAAAGCGCTGTAGCACTCCCCAGTAGGCTTAAGGGGGGTGCCAGCACTACTAAAGACACTAGCACTCCCCAAAAGGGCCAAAGAAGCTTTATAGCGCTCCCAGACAGTGTAAGGGGGGGTGCCAACACTCCCAGAAGAGGTATAGGGGAGCACTCTCCTCCAAAAACTTAGTTTTTTGAGTGTTTTCAGATGGCAAAAGGTTCATGAGCCTAGTTAACCTTTCCTCCTCTTCCAAATAAAGTGTTTGACATGTGCCAAGTGTCCTCCTAATGTCGTTTATAGGCATGACATAGGCATCATGGCAGTATGCTTCCCTGACACTTGCGACACTTGTGAGAAAAATGCGGCACTTGCGACACTTGTAATGATGACACTTGTGACACTATCGAAGTGAGTAATTTTGACGTTTATTACCCACGGGCTTGGGGATAGTGTATGGCCCATAACAGAGTGGGAAAAGATTCCGATGGGGTCCTGTAAGGCATTCTTTCTGCAAGTGCAACCAAACTTTTTCGCCCACCTGAAACTTATGTGGCACCCGATGTTGATCATGGCGCTATTTGTACTTGTCATTGGAATTCTATAGGATATCTTGAACCTGTTGGCGAATGTGTTGGATCCGCTCAATGAACTGGGTGGCTTTGTCAGTTTTAGTTGGATCAGGAGATGAGTCAGTTGAGGTGACTGCAAGGGGAAGTCCAACATCTATGGGACCCAATGGTTGGAATCCCAACCCCACCTGAAAGGGGTTGTGGCCATTTGAGCTATGCAGGGCTCGATTGTAGCTATGCTAGACATAGGGAAGGCTCTCATCCCATGTGTGAGGGTGCTTTGAATTATACATGTGAAGGATATGCACAATCATTCAATTTACAACCTCGGTTTGGCCATCTGTCTGGGGGTGGAAGTTCGTGGATTTGGTGAGCTTGGTGTCCAGCAATGACCAGAGGCTCGACCAAAATGTGTTGAGAAATTGACTATCCTAATCTGAGAAAATTGTTCATGGGATTCCAAAATGTACCCAGACTCATTCAAAGAAGAGCTTGTCAGTGGCCTCTGTTGTGATACTCTTCTTGCAGGCAACCAGAATCGCCATCTTAGAAAAGCGATCGACAACCACAAAAACACAGTCATTTACTCGCTTGGTGGATGGGAGGCCTGACATGTAGTCCATTGATATGGATTCCCATGGCGTGTCAGGAGTAGGAAGAGGGGTGTACAAGCCCTATTTCTTAGTGGTCGATTTGGCAATAGTACAGGCAGTGTAGGACCTGATATACTTGCTGACCTCTTGTCGAAGTTTCGGCAAGTAGAAATGTTTATGTAGCATCGCCACTGTCTTTTCGACACCGAAGTGTCCTTCCACCTGAATATAGTGGGATTCCCATATCAGCTTCGCTCGCTCACTTGATGGAACACAGATATGGCCCAGACGACACAACAACCCATCCTGAAGATGGAAATTATCGACAACTGCATTTGCACCCAACATTTGGTAGGTGGTGGTGAAGTCAGGGTCTGTCTCATAGAGTTGGGGCCATCCAGATGTCTCATGGCTGCAAGAGTCTAGCATCATGGTGAGTGTAGCGATTGGTGGTCTGTTGAGGCAATTAATGATGCAATTGGTGCTTCCTGTTTTATACTTGATGTTGAGGTGGAATTGCTGAAAGTATGTGGACCACTTTTGATGGTAGTCATTCTTCAATTTTCCCTGTGTCTGCATGAACTACAGTGGCTTATGATCAGTTTAGATGACTGTCTCCTTCCCAAGAATGTAATGTCTCCACTAGCAGCAGGCTTGTACAATTGAGTAAATTTCCTTGTCGTAAGTAGGGTACTTACGGATAGTATCTGAAAGTGTCTCACTATGATAGGCCATGAGGTGGCAGTGCTGAGTGAGAACGGTGCCCACAGCATAGCCTAAAGCATCTGTCTCAATTTCAAAGGGATGTTGCAGGTATGGTAGTGAAAGTACTGGGGTTGAGCACAAACACTACTTCAAATCATTGAACGCTTATTGTTGGGGTCATCCCCACGCAAATTTTTCCTTACCACCACCCCTGTTTATTTGGCTGAGGGCCCATGTAATATGGGAGAATCCCAACATGAACCCGCGGTAGAAATTGGCAAGGCCCAAGAAGCTACGAAGCTCAGTGAGTGTTGTTGGGGATGGCCAGTCACGGATGACTTGGATCTTGGCTAGATCCACATGTATGCCATGTTGATCAATGATGTATCCCAGTTAATGGACCCTGTCCATGCCGAAGGAGTATTTTTCCAAGTTTCCGTATAGCTTGTTCTGCCGCAGGGTGTGAAAAACCTGTTGAATATGTTGGAAGTGTTCAGCCCAAGTCTTGCTGTAAATTAGAATGTCATCCAGATACACCACTACAAAATTATTGGTGAATGGTTGCAGAATATCATCCATCATCCTCATGAAAGTGGCTGGAGAATTTGTCAAACCAAAGGGCATGACCAACCATTCAAAAAGGCCTTCCTTTGAATTGAAGGCAATCTTCCATATATCTGTCTGTTTTATCGGGACCTGGTGGTAGCCAGACTTCAGATCAATCTTACTGAAGTATTTGGCCCCCATGAGTTGATCAAGGAGGTAATCTATTCGAGGAATTGTGTACCGGTTTCTGACTGTGATTTTATTCAGAGCCCGGTAATCAATACAGATTCACCATGTTCCATCTTTCTTTTGTACCAACATGATTGGGCTCCCGCAAGGTGATGAGTTGGGATGGATGTACCCCTTGTGGAGCAGTTCTTGGATCTGTTGCTTGATCTCCTCATTCTATAACAAAGAGCGGTGATAGACTGGCCCATTGGGAAGTAGTGCGCCGGGGGTCAGATCGATGGGGTGCTTGACATGGTAGTGTAGAGGTACCCCTGTAGGTGAGGAGAAGATATCCGAGTATTCTTCCATGACCTTATCTACTTGCTTCCGCTATGTGGAGAGGTCGGTCATAGAGACCCTAGATGTGGCTATGATCTTTCTCTTATTCTGAGAGCGAATCACGAAGAAGACAAACTTCCCCGTCTGATATATGACCTTCCTACATTGCTTAGTAGAGATCAAGGAAATAGCACTAGGTGGGATTGCCTCGGGTATCCTGTACAATTTCCTGTTCAAAGTAATAATAACACTATGAGGCCTAGACTCATATACAACATGACGTTTCCATAAATAAGGTTGGCCCAAAATAACATCACAAACTTCGAGAGGAGCAACATCACATAATACCTCATATTTGAAGGGCTTGATGTCGTACGACAGTTAGAATTATTGGATGACGCGGAGATCGCTTCCTTGGCGAAGCCATCCAATGGTGTAGGGTTGTGGGTGTGGCATTGTTGGTAAAGTGAGCCACTTGATAACCTCTTCTGATATGAAGTTCTTCTGGCTATCACTATCAATGATGAAGTGCAGTGAGGTTCCTTTTACCCACATCTATGAATGGAAGAGGCGCTCTCCTTCTTCTGGCTCATCTGGTTCACCAGGCTAGAGCTTGGTGGTAGAAATGGTGGCACTGGGTTCCGCATCAATGATCCGTCATCCCCTTTCTAGTTCTAGCTTAGAGTTAGAATCCACATCTGATTTAGAGGCTTTCACTTTAGCCACCAACGACTGCTTTGAGCAGCAATCGACAGTGTTATGCCAAGGGCTCTTATGGAAGTCACACCACTTCCCTGTATCTTTCATTGTCTTTCTGGTGTCCTTCTTTGCTTGCGGCTTGGACTGGTTTTCCTGATACTATCCATCTTTTCTCTGTCCTTTTTTATGTGGGTTGCGACCACCCTTTCCCATATTTTGTTGTGCAGGGTTCCCAGGCCCAAATTGTCGCATCTTTTGTTTGAGCTTCTGCTCGATTTTGACAGCATATTGGTAGGCCGCGCCCAAGGATGAGATGTACAGAAATTCCATTTTCGTCTGGATGTATCTATGTAGAGAACCAATATACTTGAGCACTAGATGTCACTCTGAATATTTGATACCCAGCTTGGTGTGCAAGGTATGGAATATATTTGTGAAATCGGGCACTACTTGGTCTCTTTCTTGCCGCAGTGTGGTCCATTTGGTATACAGGTCATCATAACTTCTAACAGGGTAGTATTTTTCCTTAATAACATCCCTGAAGGATTCCCAGGTGGCTTTGACTGAAAATAATGATGTTTCCTCAGTTTCCTTTTTCTCACATAAAGTTTCCCACCAATATTTGACATGGGGAATGGTTTTGAGGAGCGCAAAAGTAATCTTTTCTCTATTCGAAACGCTATGGACAAAAAAATACCCTTCTAGTAGATTCAACCACTTGTCTACAACATATGCATCTACCTGAACTTCAAATATAGGAATATCAAAGTTTATTTATACCTTGAAGGGGGTGGTGCCTCCGTTCAAGGAAGATGCATCGCCTGTTGGTAGTTGTCGAAAGATTTGCGTGAAACTATCCATCATCTCATTCATATGTTGCCTGAGGGCTTCCTCAATCAATATTTTGAAAGGATATCATGTCCCATGATATTTATTTTCTCCTTCCATGATAGGTCGCTTGGGTGTGCGAGATATTTTTTCCTCAAGAGAAACAAGCTCGAGACCCAACTCTTTGTACTCCGACCTCGTTGTGGACATGCATTAAGACGATAAGGAGAAGACCGCTCTGATACCACTGATCCAGATTTTATGAGAAGAATGAAATGAATACATATTATTAACAGGTTCTTAACACAAAATAACAGAGATATAGTAAAACTGGTTTTCTATTCAATAACGAAATAAGCTGAAACTGTAAAATGCAGCGGAAACAAGCTTGCTGGAATGGTGGCGACTTATCTCTAAGAAGAGATGTGACGGTTGCACGCATTTGCAAGAAGAAGATTACAATGAGGCTCTGATGGAATTTTTACAATAAAAAAGAATACCAAAAACCCTAGACATCCAAAAACCCAACCCTATGAGATGAAGCGCCAAAAGTCATGTGGGCCCCGTTTGGGTAAGTTAGTACATCAACTTCCCGGGGTCGTAACTTTTGCATACGATCTTTGTTTTAGGCATGTGATAGCCCAATGAAAAGGTATCGTCGAGGAGATTCATTTTGGAGGATCAATCATGCCTTCGGTTATCGTTGAGGAGCTTGATCTTGAAAAACCTTCATTTAGGCCCTCAAAATGGCCCCGAAAGTTAAAACTGCTAAAAATAGTAAATTGCTAAAATTTTCATAAAATTGTTTTGAGCCAGTTGGAAAAGGTGGGTGGCCACTGATATCCATATGGATCATTAATTCTTGTCCACCTATTTCATCAATTGTTACATTGATTCTTTCCACAACTTTGTCCAATCTCAGATTATAAAACTTGTATGCTTTCCTTGTACTTGAGTAACCAACAAGTACTCCTTTGTCCACACGAGAGTCAAAATTTCCCATTCTACCATCTTATCTTTTGATGTAGCATTTGTTTTCAAATACTCTAAAGTGATTCACATTTTTTGGTCTTCCTTTCCATAGCTCGTAGGGAGTTTTTTCATTGTTTTTTATGAGAATTACTCTGTTTTGAATGTGAACTAATGTATGCACTGCATGTGTCCAAAAAATATATGTCAATTTGGAATCCATTAAACTTATTCGAGCCATTTCCTATGTAATTATCATCCATTATGAAAATGTTTCTTTGTCTCTCAACCAATCTATGAATCCATTCTCTTGTCCAATGTCATATATCTATCCAAACCTACTAAGTGTTCTTACGAATCCATCTCTATCTGTACTGTCCAAGACTCCACTGCACAATTTTCCACAATGCTGACCCATTTATCACTATACTATAATGAATTATTCACTACTACAACTGATTAATATATCAAACTGTACTTCTGCTAACTAACTTCTCTGGATCTGTATACTCAAAATCTGCAAGATGCTCGAAGGATGGTTCTTTGGTCTGTCACATCTATCGCATAGAGTCCCCCTGTCTAATATTCATATTACCTGGGAGTCTCTAAGACGGATGGCTCAAAAAAATTCCTTCTCTGATGTGTATTTATCATCATCTTCATTGATAGACTCATCATATCTTTGAGCTCTGACATCTTTCCTTTTGTCCACGGATTCATCTTTCACTACAATACCTGAAAGTTTAATCTCTTG
Source organism: Picea engelmannii (assembly GCA_009831015.1). Taxonomy (NCBI): domain Eukaryota; kingdom Viridiplantae; phylum Streptophyta; class Pinopsida; order Pinales; family Pinaceae; genus Picea; species Picea engelmannii. The sequence goes on from ML794167.1 coordinate 458,795, forward strand.
GACTTGTTCCTTATTTATTTGTCCTTCTTTTCTTTCAGTTATTTTCCAAACTTTTATGTATCTGACATATTTCCTTTTCTCTATAGAATTTTATTCATCTCGTTTTATTCCAATCTTGTGATCTCTGGGACCTGGTTTTTGTTCACCTTTTCTTCTTGTTTTTCTTATCCATACTTTCTTATATCTGATATCAATGTTATTTTTCATGGAAGTATCGATCATGATTCTACAATCAATAGCTATGTTTCTATAGTTATGACATTTGTAACATTCAATGTCACATGGGGCCACATAGGCATTTCTTGCTTGAACATTTCTTTTATAATCCCTACAATCTGCAACCTTATGTCCAAAATTAGTACAATAAAAACAATGACCATAAAATAAATTTGCATACCTGGGAGTGAATGATCTTCTTTGTGGTGTAGTCCTTCTGCATCTTTTCCTTGATTGATCATGATCACGATTGAAGATTCTTTGTGGCTTGAACATGGATGGTCTTCTTGAAGATGTATCTTCAATAGTTTTCTTAGATTCTGGTTGATCACAATTCCTTCCTTTAAGTACTTCTACATAACTCTTTCTATTTTCTCCATTCTTCTTTTCTAGCAACCTAGAGTGCTTCTCTTCATTTTCTATAACTGATGTGGATGTTTCTGTCTCTTCAACATTCTTGTTGAGCTTGCTGATTTTACTTCTCAATGTGACAACTTCTTCTTCAAGCTTCTCAACCTCTTCTTCTTTCTTCATTATTTGATACTTCACAAATTCTTCTGTTTTTCGCTACTTCAAGATAGATTTTTAATGTGATTATTTCTTATTCAAGTCCTTTCTCTTCTTGACCAAACTCTACCTCAAGTTGGTTTAGATTGTTAGTTCTTTCCTTGAGATGATTTGTCAATATATTCTCTCTCATTTTTTATTCTTCCTTCTGTGCTTCTTTGTTGGCTTCCAAATATTGTTTTTGATCTTTAAGATTTTCTTCAATCTTTCTGGCTTCTTCTAGCTGAGTTCTTAATTTTTTGATGACCTGTTGGGGTTCTTCAAAAATATGAGCAGTTTCCTTTTGTTTCATCAATTCCTTCTTGAGTGTCTTGTTTTATTCTCTTTCTTTTCTTAGTTCATCTAAAGCACTGATCAATTCTTCTTCATAATTGTCTTCCTTTTCAATTAATTTTTTTGTCTCATGGCATTCTATTTCAATATGTCTGTGTTTTTCACATTTAAAGCAAAACAACATACCTCTGTTGATTATGTACTCTTCATCTTCTAAATATGTTTGATATGGTGAACATATTTTTTATTGATCTTTACCTGTATCTTATTTGGAATTTTCTGAATCTGCAATGGGTGAAGAATATATATCATGTAACTTATCCCAAAGTTCTTTGGATGATGAACATTTACCAATCTTTTCTCTTACGAGATTAGGTAATCCTTCCCAGATAAAATCCATTGCTATTTTTTTATTCTTATTCAATTCCTTCTTGGTTATATTCTTTCCCTTTTTGAACTATCATATCCTGTAATGACTGATAGCCAAATATAATACCCATGTGCCTATAAAAATACTTTCATCCTTCCACTCCACATCTCATACTTTAAACCATTCTGACCATTGAACAATGGTACTCCATTCTCATAATAAACCATGATCTCCTTCCAGTGGTTAAATTGTTTTCTAAAGGAACTCGCTCTGATACCAAGTGTTGGATTACTGAGAAGGGGGTGAATCAGTAATAGAGAAATTTAATCATTTTTAACCACAAAATGCAAGTTTTGTATCAATGTAACATTATCATCCAATAGTTGTAGAGTAAATAAACAATGAAAAAATGAGAAATCATACACATACACAGTACACCAGTGTTTTTACGTGGAAACCCAAAGCAGGAGAAAACCACGAAATGCTTTTTCTTATATGTATTTAAGAATTATATTCATTGGAAGTACCAATTTCCTTTGTTTTCCAGATGCAACTGGAAGGAGGCTCCAACCCCCTAGTTTCTCAATCTACAACCTGAGGGAAGCTCCAACTCCCTAATTCTCTGACTATAACCAGAAGGAGGCTACAACCCCCTATGTTCTCTGGCTACAACCACGTGTCCTTGCCCCATCCAACCGCCCTGAAATATAAGTAGAATGATGAAACCACTGTCACACTATCACTGTGATGTATACTTTTGTAAACCTGTACCAATCAACCTGTACCAAACAAACTGTAACAATCTGTACCAATAACATGTGCCAACATGTACCATACATCAACTTGTACCTCAACTTGTACCATAAACAAATGCATCAACCATGTACCAAACCGATACAAATAGCCTGTCACGATAACCTGTCCAAACAACCTATCACAACAACATGTCTCATCAATCTTATCAACCAAATCAAATCTACTCACCAAGATCAATCACCAATAAAAATCTCAACCATACACACAATATCACCAATATGTGCATCAACCAAGCATAACACAACAACTCATAATCATCACCAAGATCAATATGTGTTTCTAATAATATACCAAGAAAAGTATGCTACACCATCCATAAACCACGTGTCAACAATACTACTAACAAGTGCCTCCAACCATGTACCAAGTATGTACCAATCATGCATCAACTACTCATCAAGATGTACCAACATCATCAACTATATGTGCCAACTCATCAACTACTTTTCTCAACCATGTACCTAACATGTACCTCAACCAAAATCCCTCATCAATTTAATCATCCAGATCTTATTTGTAACTCTGTAATAGACCTAGTGTATATGATCACATACCTGTAAACCTTCCTTAACTTTAACAACAAGAGACTATCATTTTAATCAAACTTTACTTTAGTCTCACATGACTAATTTTGGATTAGTCAAAAACCCTAGCTTGAAATAATCATAACTATGTACTTGTAATGAATAAGATATTAAAAGAGTACACAATTTTATTCAGTGTCTTTTATGCAATTCCTCCAGGTTTCACTACTTGGAACCTCTCATAAAAGGAGTTATAGAAAATATGGCATACCTGTTGAATTTTGTCTTATTCTAGAGAGCAAACTTGTGAAGAGTTCCCCACATGGAATATTTTTTGTATGGATCTGAAAATGGTACACAAAATACTAAATACTCTACTCTAACCAATACATTTGGTCTTACTAAATTTGGATCTGTTATGAAGAAGTTATGACATTTTTACCTGAAACACCTGTTTTAGACTATTTTTAGGACTAGCCACAAACCCTATTTTCCACGGAGTGTAACTCCAAAAATAAAACGACCCACAAGATGAAAGTTTTATCACAACTACTTGGATATGTTTCCTCAATGGCCTCCATATTTCGCAGTATGAATCATTCTATAAAAAATGTTATTGTGAAAATGGTGAGATGAACTGTAAATAGCATACCTTAGAAGGCATCATCAAAATAATTTATCCTCCCTTGAATTTCGACCTTCTTTACTTCACCTTCCCTCTAAAATTCTCCTTAGATATCCTTTGGTTACCTTAGTCACTTGTATATATTCAATATGCTCAAGTTTGATTAAATTAGAGATCCTTGCCTCTTATTTATACTTTTATGTAGCTTCCTCAAGGGGTTACCTTCTAACCATCTTAAACCACTTTCCTTATTTTAGGGCTAGCCCACTTCTAATCACTTGTCCACTTCGTAATTTCTCCATTAACTTTATTATTTAAATAATTTGTTTTGTATCCACTTTGACTTATAGTACACTCATCACTTCACTTTATTATTTAAATAATTTCTTCTTTGCAACCACTTTGACTACTTTGATCTTTTGGGGCTTCTAGATGACTCGTGAGGGTTCTCCAACTTCACATGGCCATAAATCTCTAAACATGAGGAGTTATGTGACGTTCCACATACCATTGTGTTAGCGACATTTATTGTCCTAGGTACAAGGGACCCAGGTCTGCAGGATGAACGGGAAACACCCAAGCGCAGCAGTGGAAGGATCTCTTCTCCAGTTACGAGTCAAGTGAGCGGGCAAGGTTTTGCTGCCGGAAGCCGAGATCTATCCACGAAGAAAATCAACGGTCATCAGGATATCGGGGCTGCCAAGTTACCTGATATATAGTGTAAGAGAAAGCACCTATATTTTAAAGCTAAGTCTGGGTCATCCAATCCATTGACGCGTGGCGCAAGATCTGGTCACATCAGCATATCGACATTCGGGAGTTCGAGGGGTAAAAATCCCTCATCATTTAACATCTCGAAACCTTGAACCCCGAAATGCCGATAAGCACCCTTCAAAGCTGATCTCATAGTCTTAGCACCTGGTCACGTCAAGCGAGCCTGATAATGGAGGCAGCCCTCTTCTAACATCAAATGCCATCTCGACCGTTCCTCTGGAGGACACGCGGCGCATAGCTAAGCCAAGAGTGGGGCCCTTTGGGATTTTCATGATGAAAGCACTGAGGTCATCTCAGCCGTTCATCCATCAGCGAGGCTTAGGCACATTTAATTTAAAGAGGGGGTAGATCTAGACGGTCGTGATCCAGGCACTCAAATTCACGGACAAGGTCCAATTCCGCACCCCCTCCGCCATTCTGG
>ML794167.1:463430-488706 GCA_009831015.1 Picea engelmannii
GGGGGGGGGGGGGTCCGGAATTGGAGGTAATGTATGAGCACATCTGGATGACCCAAGTCTTAGCACTTAGATCTGTGGTCTGTATTGGATTCCAGACCCCCCCATCGGTTCTGCCTTTAATGGAAAGGGGGGGGTCCGGAATGGATTTTTACTCTAGCGGGCCCCCCTTCCTGTCGTGTCACTGTCTGAGTCATTCCCCCTCGTTGCCAACTGTTCTCCACCTACCGCCACCCTCTTCCCCTATCATCTATCCATTTTCCCTCTCTCCATCCACATGGCACCTCCTCAGCTAGTCATCCTCTCGTCTCCTGCCATGTGTCCCTCTCATTCCTAGTCACCTCCTCCTGTACTCCTTCACTCCATGCTCCTTCCTCCTCTGTCCTATTCGAACCGTGTGGCATTCCTCAGCTGATGTCACAGCTCCCATTTCTTCTCCATCACCTCCATAGTGTTCATGCCTTTAACCCCCGTCACGCCCTCATCCACATCATCCACAGGGGTCCCTCACAGCAGTCCAACGAAGTAACGTCCAAAGAAAGACCGTTCGGCTGATCCAGGTGGCACCATTAGGAGACCTCCATGTCCCAGAAGGGTAAGTTCACCGAGGCCGTCCCCGATCCCAAAAAGCAGTTATTGTGGTAGTTGCTGGTGGTTGAATATCAACACCGCCATAAAAGGAAGGTCCGACAAAAGACTAATTCATGTCGACTCACCTGCAGAAGGACAATCTGAAATCTAATGGCGTCTATCATAGGCGCACAATCATCCAGAATCGGCATGCATAGACTGTCAGAAGGCATGCAAACACAATATTTTAATTGCAGTATCTTTTTTTCACTGTTGTGTTTTGTTTTGAGTATATGTAGGCATTTTCGCCATTTTTGTAATGATCGATGGTAGAGCAGTGCTCCCGATTGTAAAGTTTTAGCAGACATTCTAGCTTTCTGGTCATGCATCTATATCTGAGATTTCTTATTTTATAATAGACAGTCTTCTTACTCCATCTAAGTTTTCATCTTATGCTAAGAGAGTTCGCGAACGAATGATTTGTGCGGATCATTGCAATTATGTCATGATAAAGTATTTATTTATGCATTATTGTATTCTCTGGTTTTCTGTGTTTGAGCGCAAGAAGATCTTGTGTTTGGATGCCTTCTTCTACAGTCTGTTAGAAACTTGATGTTTACTTCAGACCTTCGCATTTCCCTGATATAAGTCTTCCCCCTACTCACCCTTACAACAACTCACTGTCTGAAGTTACCTAAGACCTCACTTAGCCATGCATTCCTGGCCTAGTTTCGGAGTTAGAGATACATCGTCTTGAGTTAGCCTCCATTTGATCACCTCATTAAAAAAATCGTGACACCAAACTAATGGGCGTTGGGCTCTACTCCTGCTGCAATCCAGGAGTGACTTCCGATGCTAACATTTCTAGTGTCGTTGTCGGGGATGAAGTTGAATATTTTCCCTGGGCAGAACGACATTGAGCCTCTAATTTTGAAAGTGCATCAGACATCAGAGCCCTTAAAGATTGCTACTGTGCACCTGGCGACTCCACTGTGGTGACTCCATTGTTTCCACATCACTGTTTTAGCTGTGACTACTGTTAGCACACCTAAAAGCTAACCCTAAGGATATTTCTCGAGAAGGTTTCAACAACTAATTTCTCAGCCTGAGAAGATTCCTGGGGTAAGAACATGTTAAGATCTGGCCTTTGATGGTGAACAAGGACCAGACACACTTGAAGCTGCACATCTTTCACCTGGTGAATCCATGATTCGGAGATCGATTGGTGACTCCACTGGTTTGATATGGAGAAAATTCTGGCTCAAAGGTTTGCTTTCTATGACTTTTCTCAAATAGTTGGTTTTCCTAATGCACTTCCTGATAGAGACCAACGGGAAGATTTCCTCCCTGAATTTCATGCAACAAGTTGGGAGGAACCAGGTGAGCATTTACTGGACTTCCATGAGGCTATCCACCGACACAATATCACACATGAGGATGTCCAGATTAAGCTCTTCAGGTATTCATTGAAGGGAGCTTCTCTTGAATGGTGTCGGTCTCTTCCCACTGCAAGCATCCGCTCTTTAACATGTTTTCATACAGCTTTCAATTCATTTTGTAAAGACTACTATCCAGCTGATGGTTTGTTTGAAAATTGTTGTGAGGAGTTTTCTTCGCTTCAAGAAGCCTCTGTTGGCCTTGAATACCAGGTCCATGATGAAGCCCTTACTGTGGAGGAAATCATCTGCTGTGAAAATATAGAGGTGTTGGACGATATTAATTGTGTTATCCCCAGAACGGAAGCATCTGACATCATATCAGATGCATCTGTTCTTTTAGATCTTCATGAAGATCAACACACCTCTTGTGGATATTATGAGTTTGCAGAGCAGATGTGGTCCATGGTAGATGTCTCACCTGAGTATCGAGTTGAAGCAGATATTCCTAGCAGCCCTGCTCATGAGGACGGAGGCCTTCCCGTTTTTAAAGAATAAATTATTGTGGAAGCGGTTTCCTCTCTTTTTATCCAGGGGGTTTCTCACGATATATGTTTACCTGGGATTAAAGAGAAAAAGATTACGTGTGAGTAGCCAGAACCAGTAGGTCCCACTATCCCTAAAACGAAATTTTTTGACGGGATCACTGTTCTGGAGGAGGATCATATCAATGAAGGACAACCCCTTTTTGATATATATTATAGTGATGATGAGAAGCAAGCTTATCCTACTTTTGATCACTATAGAGATACTGAAGAGCCATTCAACAAACAAAACCACCCCATGGTCCCTATTTATGATGAATACGAATCGGACCTAGGGGAGACCGAACCAGAGGAGCAGAATATTTCCTGTCCAGAGCCAGTCAGCGAGAAACCACCACCCGAGAGCAGCGAGCCTACATAATTTGTCCACCATCAACCTATGCTTATCAGAGATATTCAGCTACAAGTGAACAACTGTGTAGCAGAGGAGGGTGTCTGTCGCCCATTTTCTGGAATTTGCCACTCATTCTATGACCCTGTCTGCAAGTACATGGAGTGGCATTTCCCCTATGCCTTGGAGCTGCCCTATTTCATCTCAACTCCAGCCTATAAGGAGGAGTTGAAGAGTGTAACCACTCTGCTATCACAGTTACACCATCCGCTGATGATCATCGACAGAAGGAAGGAGATTCTATCCAGGAAGTTGCTTGAATGGCTATGGTGGAAGTTTTCTTTCACCTAGCCCATGTAAAGTGTTTTATTAGCTTAGGACTGTACATAAATAAGCTCCTGTAAGCATGAACGTTTAATTTGTTTTGTTTTTATTTTTCGGCCTCTATTTTCAGCAACAGGATGTTTTGAGCCTGACTCCATAGCCCAATAGCAAGGCACTGAAGCTGTGGAATGAGTTCTTAGATCATCACAGGGACGACTCTATCCCCCATGGAGCCTAATGTTAGAAACATTTCTTGTCCTAGGCACAAGGGACCCAGGTCTGCAGGATGAACGGGAAACACCCAAGCGCAACAGCGGAAGGATCTCTTCTCCGATTACGAGTCAAGCGAGCGGGCAAGGTTTTTCTTCCGGCAACCGAGATCTATCCATGAAGAAGATCAATGGTCATCGGGATATCGGGGCTGCCAAGTTACCTGATATATAGTGTAAGAGAAAGCGCCTATATTTTAAAGCTAAGTCTGGGTCGTCCGATCCATTGACGCGTGGCGCAAGATCTAGTCACATCGGCATATCGGCATTTGGGAGTTCGATGGGTAAAAGTCCCTCGTCATTTCACATCTCGAAACCCCGAACCCCGAAATGTCGATAAGCGCCCTTCAAAGCCGAGCTCACAGTCTTAGCACCCGGTCACATCAAGCGAGCCTGATAATGGAGGCAACCCTCTTATAACATCAAATTCCATCTCAATCATTCCTCTGGAGGACACGTGGTGCATAGATAAGCCACGAGTGGGGCCCTTCGGTATTTTCATGATGAAAGTGTCGAGGTCATCTCAGTCGTTCATCCTGTTAACGATAAAAAATGCACTGGCATTTTTGCAAGAATGATGCCTAATCTTGTAGGGAACATTTGACTATCTTCCCTAACTCCAAATCCAAATATGATTGTACCATTGGAAATCTTATGATCTGTAGATGTCGATCGACTATTCAATCTTGCAAAACAGACTCTCCATGACTGAGAAATTTGATTTTTCCCAAAGTAGTTTATTTCTATAAAATCTCCCTTTTCGGTGGTTTAGGCGAACATGACGACTGTTCATTAACCACCAAAAGCAGTGCTTTCGGTAGTTAATCCACCCAGAAGTCTTCTATGTTAACCACCGAAAGCCTGTAATGACCAGAATACTTGAAATTTCGCCTAGATCATGAATTTTTTAATCATAATGAGATGAAACCTCTTGGAATAGACAGGTGGTGAATTATCAAGTCAGATCCAATGGTTACTTTGATGGATAAAGGCAAAGAAGAGGTGTTTTAATCAAGTTTGGTACATTTTTCAAAGGCAAAAATATATGGATTTTGGCACACCTCAGCAAATTCGAATTTTACCTCTTGGAAGAGTCATCAATTAGCCTTGGGAGGCTGTTCTGCACTACACCAACAATCAACAGAGAGAAATCTGGGATTTGCCTCATTTTGGGGAAGCATCCCACTTCTTTTGCAACTGAATTTTGACTTACTATTTTTAGTATATCTGATCCTTGTTTTTAGGATCTTAGAACTACTTTGTAAAGCTATAAAGCTTAGGATATAAGACAAACAAAACGTTCGATTTTGGGTTCTACATGCTACTACTGTAAGAGAGACGTATTCTTAATATATGAAACATTGCAAGCTTCCTTCAGTTGTGTTGTCAGAATTTTTCTTTTCTGTTCTCTGCTATCTTATGAGTGAATGATTTATTTATTGGTGCTTATTCAATCTACATGTGACTATCATCTCACTAACTGATTGATTAAGTTAAGAGTCATAAGTTATTTCCTTAGTTCTTAAACCCATTTTGCTTGTTTTATATGAGTATAATCTGGTTCAATAGCTATCTTCTCTTCTATTTAATCAAACCTTGTCTGATTGCATTCCTAGAAGGCCTTGTGATATTTGATATCTCTAGACAATCTTAAACACATAGTCCAGTCCCTAGATATTCATCTTGATCCAAAAACCACATCAATTATTAAGAAAATATTTCCCAAAAAGAGTTAGTTACCAGGCATCTCTGACTTACAGCCTAGAAGAGTTTCCTGGAGTGATAACACATCCATCATCGAGGCTCAAGCACATTTAATTTAAAGAGGGCGTAGATCTGGATGGTCGTGATCCAGGCACTCAAATTCACAGACAAGGTCCAATTCCGCACCCCCTCCACCATTCTGGGTTTAACGAGAGGGGGGGGGTCAGGAATTGGAGGTAATATATGAGAACATATGGATGGCCCGAGTCTCAACGCTTAGATCTGCAGTCTGTATTGGATTCCAGACCCCCCCATCGGTTCTGCCTTTAATGGAAAGGGGGGGGGTCTGAAATGGATTTTTACTCTAGCGGGCCCCCCTTCCTATCGTGTCACTGTCTGAGTCGTTCCCCCCCGTTGCCACCTATTCTCCACCTACCGCCACCCTCTTCCCCTATCATCTATCCAGTTTCCCTCTCTCCATCCACATGGCACCTCCTCAGCTAGTCGTCCTCTCGTCTCCTGCAATGTGTCCCTCTCATTCCTAGTCACCTCCTCCTGTACTCCTACACTCCATGTTCCTTCCTCCTCTGTCCTATTTGAACCGTGTGGCATTCCTCAACTGATGTCACAACTCTCGTTTCTTCTCCATCACCTCCATAGTTTTCACGCCTTTAACCCCTGTCACGCCCTCGTCCACATCATCCACAGGGGTCCCTCGCAGCAGTCCAGTGAAGTAGCGTCCAAAGAAAGACCGTTCGGCTGATCCAGGTGGTACCATTAGGAGACCTCCACGTCCCAGAAGGGTAAGTTCACCGAGGCCGTCCCCGATCCCAAAAATCAGTTATTGCGGCAGTTGCTGGTGGTTGAATATCAACTCCACCATAAAAGGAAGGTCCGGCAAAAGACTAATTCACATCGACTCACCTGCAGAAGGACAATCCAAAATCTCATGGCGTCTGTCATAGGCGCACGATCATCCAAAATCTGCATGCGCAGACTGTCAGAAGGCATGCAGACATAATATTTTAATTACAGTATCTCGTTTTCGCTGTTGTGTTTTGTTTTGAGTATATGTAGACGTTTTCACCATTTTTGTAATGATCGATGGTAGAGCAGCGCTCCCGATTGTAAAGTTTTAGCAGACATTCTAGCTTTCTGGTCATGCATCTGTATCTGAGATTTCTTATTTTATAACAGACAGTCTTCTTACTCCATCTAAGTTTTCATCTTATGCTAAGAGAGTTCGCGAATGAATGATTCATGCGGATCATTGCAATTATGTCATGATAAAGGATTTATTTATGCATTATTGTATTCTTTGGTTTTATGTGTTTGAGCGCAAGAAGATCTTGTGTTTGGATTCCTTCTTCTACAGTCTGTTAGAAACCTAATGTTTACTTCAGACCTTCTCATTTCCCTGATATAAGTCTTCCCCCTACTCACCCTTACTGTAACTCACTGTCTGAAGTTACCTAAGACCTCACTTACCCATGCATTCCTGGCCTAGTTTTGGAGTTAGAGCTACATCGTCTTGAGTTAGCCTCCATTTGATCACCTCATTAAACAAATCGTGACACCAAACTGATGGGCATCGAGATCTGCTCCTACTGCAATCCAGGAGTGACTTCTGATGCTAACACATTGGAAATGGAATGACATGTACTATCCATCTATAATAGTATTACCTTCAAATATATTAAGACTCATACCATTATACATCAAACAAACGTGGGTCCATTATCCAAACCTTTGTGCTACTGAAATTTTGTACCAGACTTTCTTCAAGGGTTGACATCAATGACAACCAACCCAAATAATCAACAAGCACTTGCTTTCAAATACTTTAAAATGTTTGACATTCGTTGGTCTTCCATTCCATAACTCATATGGTGTTTTTTCACTATTTTTTCTGATCATTCCTCTATTCAAGATATGAATGGATGTGTGCACTTCCTGTACCCAAAATATATTACTCAACTTGGAATCCTTAAACATGGTTTTGACTATCTCTATTACAGTTATGTTCTTCCTTTCAATGACTCCATTTTACGGAGGTGTCCTAGCTGTTGAGAACTGCCTTTTTTATTCCATGCTCTTCACAAAATTCCATGAATTCTTCTGATATGAATTCTCCTCGATTTTCTGATCTTAAGCACTTAATTCTTGAATCCATTTTGTTTTCAACCATCTCCTTGAATATTAAGAAAATTTTCAATTCCTTTGATTTCTTCTTGAGAGAAAAAATTGCAGTCATTCTTGTATAGTCATCAATAAGTAGCATGAATTATGGTTCGTTATTTATTCCTTTTTTTCTCATTGGTCCACATAGATCAATGTGTACAATTTCCAACATCTTTTTTGTAGAGTATTCCTTTGATCTGGATTTTTTTCTTGTTCGTTTTCCATGTAGACAATGCTTGCACATAATACTGTCTGATTTTGATATTTCTGTCATTTCTCTTACTTCTTCCTTTTTTATTACTTTGACTAGATTTTCAAAGTTCATGTGTCCCATTCTTCTATGCCAAAAACAAATTTCATTTTCCTTTCCAATCTCATTTAAGATGTATATGTTCTTTGGAGTCCTTATTGTTGTAGCCACCAATTTTCCTGATACTTCTTTTCTTATCTCACACTTCTCTGAGTCAAATATAAGTCTATGTCCTTGATCACACATTTGACTCACACTCAACAAATTATGCTTCATGTTTTCGACAAGTAGGAAATTTTATGCCTTGGCATCCTTACTTCTAATCTTATCTATGCCTTCCCATAAAATTCTAGATGAGTTGTCATTTCCAAATGAAACTGGTCCATATCTTTATTTATTCAGAGTTATAAATATGTTCTTATCACCTGTCATATGTTTTGAACTGTAAATGTGTTGAATCTGCACAGAATAGATCTATCTAAACAATAATACACACATTTGTAGAGAGAATTGGAGAAAGAAGAAGAAGGAGAGAAAGAATGGAATAATTCTCATTAACCGTTGTGAATAATGAATAGTTTACACATGATATACTCTATATATCTCAATGAGTTTGAATTGAGGTGAACCAATGCGCCATAGTGGTGGTCTAGAGTATCTGGACACACACCATCAGTTACGACAGTGAATTGCCACCTATTCCAGTCTCCTAGGTAGTTATGGGAGTGAACTGCCACCTAGTTGAGTTAACTAGTCAACTAGTCTTCACTTAACTGACTGAACAAAGAGTAGTGAGGAGTTAACTCAGGGAATCAAGGATAATGTGCCACTCTGGTGATGATACCAAGGAAAGTTCGAAATAGCATGGTGATGATCCCAATGTTGCATGGTGATGACCCCAATGCAACATCTAAACTCAACTCAACTAGTCAAACTAAAGTGTCAACTGAAAGAGAATATTCTCCAGGTGGAATATTCTCCCCTAAAATATAGGAGACTTGATAATGACTAATTATGACTAATAAACAAGGAATAACCTTAGGAAAAATAAATCCTAGGTGTGTGTGAAGTAACTCCAACACCCCCCCTAAACATCACTATGGTGAAAATAAAGATTGGGTCCCAAAAACGAGGCCATGTTAAGTACCCAAGTAAAAAAGATACACTGAAAATAAAGTGAGGAAAGAGGGAAAACCTCATGGGAACCCCCCCCCTCAAGGTACAATGTATGTAAAAAGAAGAACTACAGTTGCTAGGCAACTATGTCCTTCACTCCAAGACGACCTCACAGAGAATGGAATTTCTTCTCAGTGAAGGTCTTGGTGAAAATGTTTGTCATCTATTCTACTGAAGGAAAGAACTATAAGTCAATGATCCCCGCGTGTACTAAGTCTCGGATGTAGTGCATGTGGATCTCAATGTGCTTCATCCATTGCCTCTAAACTAGATCTTTGCAGAACTTCAGAGTGCTCTGGTTGTCACACTAGATGACAATCGGCCGATGAAACTAAATGCCCAACTCAGTGAGAAAATGGTGTAGACACATAGCTTGAATGGTTATGTTAACTACCCCTCTGTACTCTACCTTGGATGAAGATAGAGCAATGAAAGATTGCTTCTTTCTTGACCAACAGATAGGACCAGAACCAAGATTGAGTGAGTAACCAGATGTGGACTTACGATCAATTCTATCACCAGCCCAGTCGAAATCATTAAACCCAATAAGATCTAATGTAGAGTCTGCTACATAATGAATCCCAAAGGTGATGGTGCCCTATACGTATTGAAGGATATGCTTTGCAACTTTCCAATGTAGCTCATGCGGCTCCTGCATGAACCTGGAAACTGCGCCAACTGCATATGAGAGATCTGGTCTGGAGTGTGTGAGATACAACAATCTCCCCACTAGATTTATATACAGTGTGTTATCAACCATTGGAGTCTCCCCGCCATCCTCAATTTTGATTCCTGATAGGAAAGGAGTCGGATCAGACTTACAGTCTGTCATGTGAAATCTCTCAAGGAGATCTCATACATACTTGGCTTGAGACAGTTTGATGCCTGATGCATCCTGACTGATCTTAATTCCAAGGAAGAAGTGTAGCGGACCCATGTCCGTCATCAAAACCATGTCATGAAGAATCTTCTTGACTGCAATAATCGCTGAAGTCGACCAACCGGTGATCAACAAATCATCGACATAAAAAACTAAAAGTAGAAGTGAATCAGCTATCTGGAGCAGGCATCCATTTGGGTCTAATTTACAATGTACAAAGTTCTGTGACAATAGGTAGGATTCCATCTTGGAATAACATGCCCTCGAATCCTTCTTGAGGCCATAAAGGGACTTCTTCAGTCGATAGACCAAAGATGAGACCTGCATAAATCCTTGGGGCTGCTCCATGTAGATCTCCTGAGAGTGATCACCGTGAAGAAATCCATTCTTCACGTCCATCTAATGGAATTCCCATCCCTTGGTTGTCGCAATGGCAAGTGCCAATGATATGGAATCCATATTCACTACTGGAGCGAAGGTCTCATCATAGTCAATACCATGAACCTGATGAAAGCCTTTAACGACAAGCCTGGCTTTGTATCTACTGATCTGTCCATTTTCTACGCTCTTGGTCCTATAGACCCATCTGCATATGACAAGTTTCCTCCCAGAATGAAGGGGAACCATATCCCAATTTTGGTTCTCGAGGAGGGATTTGTACTCCTCCTGCATGGCAGATTCCCAAAAGGGATTTCCAACAACCTCGCCATAAGACTATGGATCAGAAGACTGAACCATGAAAATATGCCTGGAGGGAAATGGTTCATTGGCAGTGAGTGAAAAATGAGGCTCCTCAAAATTAGATCGAGTCCTCCTAGTATCGGTTGGATCACTAATGAGATCCCCTACATTCGGAAGAGTAGTTTGTGCCCACTTGGGCCTCTACTCTGGCTCTGCAACTACATCTGGATGCTCTGACTCTACATCCAACTGTATTGACTCTGAATCTGAATCTCAATCATCTGATTCCTCTGAATCAGAACTCTCGTCTGAAGAAGATTCGGCATGTGCATGCTCATAATCTCAAACAGGTGGAAGAGTGAAGGTGTCTGCATGCGGCTGTTGTAACATCCACAGCCTCACATAGGTCGGGACATGCCACTCCTCAGATGCTTTACTTAGCTCTAAAACCGTCTTTGTAACATTCCCAACCTTCAAAAGGCTAGGCCATGATACTCCTGAACACTCTTTCATGCTCAGATACCAATTTGTAACGTCCCCGACCATTCATGTTGGGCCACTCTACACTGGAGAACACATCCATTCTTTGTGTGGAACATACTGTAACATACTTAGCATCCTAACTAAGTTATGTCTCATATAATTTTCTAACTACATGTAATTAAAACATATGCACACACAGAACTCTTACGGAAACTTAATATATATAAAACGTGAACAGATAAATATGTTATGTAAATGCATTAATTCACACTAAAATAGCAGTAAACATATACAGGAAACATATACATGCAATACCCATAAGCATACAAACAACTATAATCACGCATAGGATAAACCCATAAAAATAACACGTGAATAACAATGCAACATGTAAATTAATCACACAATTGACACCTATCTTTGTGAGAATATCACCAACTGTGTGCATACCTTCCACGAACCTCCTAGCCTTAGACCACACTGTTCATCACTCTCAATGGTGAGTCACCCTCGAGCTGGGACTAAACTCCACCCGGGTAAAGGGGTTCCTAACCAGGCTAAAGGCTCATGAACAACATGAAAGACTCCGTCTCAGATGCTCACTCAACTAACAGCCTACAATCCCTCATTCCACACATGCTTGTCCCACCCAAGGAAGTGTGCCCCTTCTCTTCTCAACAGTCCCTCGCCCCACTTCCCTTCCAGGGCTTCAACAAAAGGCTAGATAGGAAGTCTCAGAGCCCTACAGTTGTAGTTCAACACCTTCGCAAAATCAATCCCCAACAATTCTCTCACATAGAGAATTTCTCACGGGCCTGACAACCCGCCTCTTCAATATCCCACAGGCCTGATAACCCCCTTCTTAAATCCTACTCCCAAGCTAATAGTTACCCAACAGAAGGCTCTGGATACGGGTTCAGGTAAAGTCACAAAGATACAAATGATAGCTCAATGGTCGCCAATACTCTAGGAAGATTGACTGTATATCTCAGTGATGGATGAATCAGGGGAAATATGATGGTCCGAATGATGGAGATTCCCCCGAAATGAACTAAGTCCAACAATATGTATGCATGCCCCCAACTTGACACTTGTCATGTTGGAAGCTATTTTGGCCCACTTGGCCCCAACTTAGAACTTAGGATAACATAATTATCCATACTTTATGATTTAAGAAATATTAATATAATATTCCTTAACTTAGCCCCTTCCTTTTCCCTAACTAGCGGAGTTTAGTCCCCCATATCTTTTATCATGGTCGGTATGCGCGCAACGAAGTATCTTATATTAAATATGAGATATGTACAAAAACATGCACTCTGGCCTTTAACATATAGGCTCTCCGGCCTAATCAAAACATAATCTCCCTAACTTATAATAACTGTCTCACGAGCCTATAAAACATATCATATACATAAAGGCTCCCTGGCCTCAATATCACGCACACTTAATATGCTGCGCGCGGTATCCTGGAATGTACCCAATTCATCATTTTACTACACAGTACATGCACGCACTACACCATGGAAGATGTATGTCAAAATATATAAAACAGCTCACCAACTTAAGCACATTTGCATTTACATTTACAATTGGGTTCAGCCTAGGGATATTACAATCCCCTCCCCTTATTTATGCACTGTCCTCGGTGCATCATGTATACATGTACAACAAAATTTTCAAAAATCCTCAGTGAATTATATACCACGTACCATTCAAAATCTTTAAAGTCTCCAATATTTAGCTATTGAAAGGTTGTCATCCACTTGGTGCTCTACTTTCCAGCACCAATTTTGGTACTCATACTGCAACTTGAAGTCAATTGCTATATTCCATAGAGCTAGTTCAGGAAATAATTCATCTCATTGTTCCTTATTACATGCTTCAATTAAACTTCATTGAAGAAACAAATAGATGTAGATCCATGACATCCCCCCCAGCCTTATATTTCACTGCTGATAAACTCTCAACAACATACCATTTCCAAGCATGGAATATGACTCCATCAGGACAATGGCTTCCCAAGATAACCACATCCCACAATAAATATCAACATAATCTAGGCAAAGGTACCAAACCTCAACAACACTCCAACCAATGGTCTCTCTTCCCCACATGCTTGTACAACCAAAGCGAGTATGCACCTTCACTATCCAACATCTCCTCAGCTACTCATCTTCCTTTCCAGGGCTCCAGTACACGATAGACAAGAAGTATCAGAGCACCATGGCTCCAAGAGTTCCCACTTTAATTATTATCTTTTCATCTCAGAAACACTCCCACCAATGGTCTCTCTCTCCCCCACATGCCTGTACAACCCAAGGTAGTATGCACCTTCACTGTTCCATAGTTCATCGACTGCTCAACCTCCCTTCCAGGGCTCCAGTACAGGCCGGACAGGAAGTCTCAGAGCAACGTGGCTCCAGGATTTCCCACTTTAATCATTATGATCTCATTCTGTATCATACACATGCAATTATCATGAGAGAGCATTATAAAAATTTCATTTTGTAAATCAAATTAATTTCATAAGGAATTCGACTTTTCCCAAATATGAAATTCTATTTATATTGGATACAACCAACAAATTGTCATTATTTTCTGTACATTGTAATTCAACATGTATAACACCTTATGCCATGATCTTAGAATTGTCTGCACCTAGCAACTCAATCACAATTACCAACAGTTCAACCAAATATAATGACTCATCATTCTATTCATAGGCATATTCATAATTAATAATAGTAAGTTCATCTCTTCAATTTTCTAAACAAAATTTTTCTGTAGTCACTAGTCCTATGACCACCTCACTTGCAACTTTCCTATTGCAATGTTTACCAGTTCCTGAAACGTTCTTAACTTCATGAGTTAGCAACATTCCAAACATTAGTATACTTATTTTCATGCAAAAGCATATATACATGCACTCACAAAATGCATTCGGCAAAAATGCATTTAAGTTTTCAATTCCATCATGTATGAGTGCAACTCTGTCACTTAGCAGGCATGAGTGAAACTCTCAATGCCTAATTACTCAATGCACCTTTTCATTGACTTTCAGAATGAGCCTTATCTAAGTCATGCATCTCACCATCCATAAATTGGAAATATGGCCAATTTCTTGACCCATATCCACACACTTCCCATTGTCTTCACAATTACTTGGATGCCTTCCTTTTCGACCTGAACACTACACCAAGAATGAAATTCTGTAGTGTTTATTAGTGTTAGAAAAAAGGTTGCAGTCCAAGTTTTATTTAAAGTAGTAATCTCATTGGTAATTGTGTGTCACATAACCTTTCTATAACCATACCTTTCCATATCCAACCCTGTCCTGGTCTCATACATTACTAGATTTCTTAGCATCATTCCTATAACATGTTCGTATGTTTTCCTTTCTGTGGTTATTGTCTCATAACCAAATTAAAATGACATGACACTATGTCAGTGTGTGCATCAAAAGCTAAAAAGATTTGATGACTATAATAGGCCTCTAGCCTTTACCACACCTAGTGGTAACTTAATCCTATCAATGCACTTAAACAATACCATACAACATTGTAACATCCCAATTTTGGGAAATTCTTACCTGGATTTCCCTTTGGCAATTTCACACATAATTTCCAAAAGAGGGATACTTACCTGTAGGGATTTCATTAAATGAGTTTAATGCTACTTGATCATTTGATGACAATAGGAGATATTATGCTTCCTTATCAGCCTTATGATTCAATATTCTAGCTTTATGTTGCTTCCATCTGTGTGCAACAACATTATCAACAACACTTGCAAACATGAAAGTATTATCACCCTTTGGTTGTCCCAACAAGCCATATAATACTTGCTGCTACAGTAATTGCAATAACTTATTTCTTCATGTATCACGTTTCCTTGTTTATCCCAGAAGTCTTCCCTTCTCCTGGATTCCTGAACCTTCAAGTGCTCTTCACTGTAATTACTGTGCATGAATATTTCTGATATGAGCACTTTCTAGCCAAAATACTCTTGGTTGCTTTTTATTTTCCATCCAAATACTAAACTGATATTAAGCTTTAGCTTTTTATTTATTTTCTGGATCCATCTATCCCAACTCATACTTGGATGGATTATGATTCCAATCTTGTTGTCTTATAGACTTTGGATCTTCAACATCCATTTATTTTTCGGATCCCTTTGATCCAACTCCTACATGACCCAATTCTATTTCTAGTCATGTTTTCTAAGTAACCTAGGGAAGTTAACACCAATTTACTTCTTGAGGTACTTGGTTTATCCTTTCCTTAACTAATCATATCAATACTTGGATTTGCTTGCTTTCTATTACTTTCCTTGTCTTGACCAATATGATTTCAACCTGCCTTGCACAATCCAATTCTATCATATCATAAATAATGCCCTTCATACCATGCTTCCACTGCGCACTCTGATAACCATAAGGGAAACATTATTCTAATTTCATAGCTAATCCATGGATATGATGCACTCCTTACCCAATGTGAAATAAGCCTCTTTCTTTATCCGATTACTATCATTCAGGTAGTCAATTCCTTTTATAATAGATTTGATTCCCATGTATTGCTTAATCTTTATATTGGTTTCTTTGGGAGTGAATGCACTTTCACTAACTCATTCGCTACATGATCTATTCCTCTGTTTGGATTCCATTGAATACTTGACTAACATGAGAGGACTTCCTGTAGTGGTCTCCCAAGATTTTATGGCTGCACTCAGATTCATACCTTGACATTTTGTGGTCTTGGCTTTGGATCATATTCTGAAATATTTTTTCATAACACTCTTTCCCCGAGTACTTCTGCTTATTCCCTTCTTTTAACTAAACTTCAACCTTCTCACATGTTAATAACTCAAAGTTTTAAACCGAAACCACTTTCGCCAAAGTCCCGATGTCACATGTTTAAATATGTCAAAACCACCACTCATGGGACGGGCGACGGCTAGTCAGATCACCCTGTTTCACTTGTTTGGTACTTCCCAGCCAGATTATGTCAGGTGAACGTCGCCATGTAACAAACTCAAAATATAATAATTTGAAATGGATTAGCCGAGCATGGCAACCCAACGCACTTGTACGTAAGTCTGTCTATAATTCATGATTGAGACTCTATAACTACCTATTCTCAAGTATGGAGGAATCATCTTATCCATAAACGAAGTAATGTACAACTTTTCTCGACCTTCTGATCTCTATTAAAGCATTCCGAGGTCCACAAAAATTGAGGTACATGGACAACGCTAAATCCAGTGAGACTGGTTATTCAAGAAACATGGTAGATTTTCCTATGAGTAAGGATGAAAGGGTACTTGCACACATTATAGTGACTAAATTCCACATAGATTCGGCTACAAAATCATAGTTGGAAGTCAGGTTGAATCCCACTATGAGGGATCTAGTCATCAACAGGGGATCTGCTAAGATGAAAAGGAGCAAGCGACAGAAGAAGGAAACCACAGTTGAAATGACCGAAAGTGTTGGAGAGAATCAACCAGTCTGGTTATATTCTTTAAAGGAGGAGAACACTAAGCTGAAATGAGTTCTCAAATTAAAATTAAGTACATTTCAATGAATTTTGGACAGCTGGTAGTAGAGGAAAAGGGCCCCAGAGGTGGTAACTATTATTTTAAATCATTCCCTTTTTGCAACTTACCTCTATTTTTAGCTATATGCGGAGGTCCAAGCGTTTCAAATTCTACAAATAATTCCTCTATATATATATTATCTCAAGGAAGAAAAAGGGGAAAGGGAACCTATCCTTTGAGTAGGAAGACTTTTTGTAATTTTGGAATTAAAATGAATAAATAAATGCAATAGCAGATCTTGGACTATTTAAGAAAAGACTATGACTGGTGGTGATATGAGTCTTGTTTTCTTTTATAGTATGTGTTTCTTGTAGGCTTATATTTCACTTTCATCTGTTTGAATCAGAGGAATATAAAACCTAGAATTAATCTCTGAAATGCTTTTGTCTTAGAAATTTAGACTATATTTATTTCTTCTCAAACCAACTCTGAATTCATTTTAAATAATGCTCCGATGCGGTTGTGTGTTTCTTTTTCTGTTAATACCATGCAAATTTTCTAATAAACTCAGACTCATCGCCTTAATTAGCCTTCTCGTCTTGATAGTTCAATGTTCCGACAATACATCGTTCATTCCAGACTCCACAGTCCAAAAGTCATCCCTGTTCCTCCAATCATTCAACAAAAAACCCCAAAACAACCAAATCTAGTCAATGTTTTCTATAGATATACTGATATTTATCGTGCACAACAACATGACAAGGTAAATCATGCTTTCACGCACCTATAACCACTATGAATTTCTTCTCCATCACGCTAATAACTTGTGCATACTACCTTTGCATTGTGCGCCAATATCCACTGCACGCAGTCTTTTCATCACGCACTGATATTCCACATGCATTTCGCTCTATGCATTGCACCATGCCAAATTTCAATATGCCCCCACCACGCACAATAATATGCATGCACCATTGATTACACTCTTGTGAGGCAACTTATACTCATTTTGCGTGCGAGCCAACCAACTCCTCTGCGTTCTGCCAATATTGCATACACCTCATGCACCATTACTATGTGTGTGCACACTGCGCAATGTTAAATTTAGTGCACGCATCTGCACACAAACATTTTTCCACACTGCACTGAAATTTACCATGCGTGCCTGCACTCCACATTTCCCACATGGTGCCAAAATTTTCCGTGCGCACACTGACACAATATTTTTCCGTGCATCACCGAAATTTAATGCATGCATAAGAACGCTAATACCTTTCCACGCAGTGCCGAATTTTACCTATCCCGATATTTTCACTGCGCTGCATGAATTTTTTTTTTGGTGCGTCCAAATGCACACATTCATCTTTATGCGCATCGATTCCTCGTGAATCCCGCTGCAAAAATTGGGGATTTTTTCCTAACTCACCATAAACATTCTGCAACTATGAAATTCATTCAATTTCACTCCAATAATATCATCTCAACCTCTGTAACAATAGATTGTTGTGGGTTGATATTTTTGGAATGAATTTCCCCGAAATCAATCCCCGAATTGAGAATTTATTTACTAATCTCTCTCCAACTGTCACGGCTTCACAATAACTTCAAATTCGACCCATTCCAGGTTCGAATTTTCTAGAACATATATTAAACAATAATATCTCACCACTTGGCCGAATTTCTCCATTTCCCCATGAATTCACCAACTGAAATTGGGGCTTTTTCCCAATTTCAGTACCATATTGTAGCTAGGCTCTCTGCAACTCGAAATTTGGCCACTTCGAAATAAAACCTCTGTGAAATTTTTCTTCAACTAAACTTTCTTGGCCCATCCAGGCTTAGTGTTGAAAACTAAAGCTCTGTTACCAATTTGTAACATCCCCGGCCTCACACCGGCCGGGACATGCCACTCCTCAGACGCTTTACTTAGCTCTGAAACCATTTTTGTAACATTCCCAACCTTCAACAGGCCATGTCATGCTACTCCTGAACACTCTTTCATGCTCAGATACCAATTTTTAACGTCCCCGACCATTCATGTCGGGCCACGCTACACCAGAGAACACATCTGTTCTCTATGAAGAATGTATTGTAACATACTTAGCATCCTAACTGTTAAATTTTTAATTAAATAAAGTACCAAGGAAAATGTTTCTCTTCCCTAGGCACCTAAGGGGTGAGAAAGTGCCTAATGTGGGCCCTAGTCATTTAATTTGTGAGATGAAAATTAAAAGGTGACTTTATGACTAAAGTGAGGGTGAGTGAAGAGACACCTAATCTCAGCCACTCATCTAATCTAATCTCAATCGTTGGATTAGAAAACCCTTCACCTTCCCTCATGAGGTCGATTAGGGAAAGGGGGCGCACTCATTCATGGGTTGTTCATGCATTCTTGTTGAGAGAGAAAGAGAGAGAAAGAGAGAGGTCAAGATTTTGAGAAGAGGCATGCATTCCAAGGAAACTAGAGGGCATGGTTTTCAAGGCAACAAACAACAAGGAAGAATAGGTCATACAGTATGGATTTGAAGAGGCCGTACAACCATTAATGTGCACAGTTTTCGAGGGAGACAACAACAAGTTATTCTGAGAGTATTGGCATGCATTCCAAGGTTATCGTATAGTGATTTTCATGCATAGAAATCGAGGAAGGTGCTGGGCACAATTTTCGCGGCAAAGAAAATCTGTACAGTCTGTACGGACTTGTACAAAATTCAAGGGGCCGTACTATCATAAATTCTAGGTGCATTTTTCAAGGGTAGTGGCACATTTTTCAAGACAATTTATTGTTGGGTTTTTTCATACAGTTGCAGCATATATTTGGCATGCAAAATGAGGAAAGTCCGTACAACATTTAATGCTGTGAAATCGGTATAGTGGTACGAATTTCTGGTTCATAAATCGAGGAGCAAACAACGGGAATGTCTAGATAAGTTTGTAAAATTTCTGAAGATGAATTTGTTGTAAAAGAATTTCTCAAAAGCTCAATAAATAATAAAAAGCCCTCTCTCACTGGTTTTCCCCTTGTGAGTTTTTCTAGGGTTGATGTTAGACCAAAAATTTCTATGTCATTAATTTTCTGAGTTTTATATGCTGCTGATATTTTATTTCTACGTTGAAAACGAAGTTCAGAATCCTCATGTTTTAGTTCTGAAGTTTATTTTCTGTTGTGCATTTATATGCTGATATAAAACTGGGTTTGGGCATTAAACATTGGCTGAAAATTCAGCGAGACTAAAACTAGGTTGGGGTCTGAAAAATTAACATGGTATCAGAGCTGAGTTGAAGAGAAGCAGAGATTTCAGTAGACAGAAAGTTGGGACAGCAGTCACTTCACAGGGAAGATTTTTAAATTTGTTATTTTCAGCAGAAAAGGGTCAATGGCTACTGGTTTGAGAGTTGAGGACAGACTTGATGGGGCATAAAATTTTGGTGCTTGGAAGGAGAGGATGATCTTGCTTTTGCAAGAAAACGAGTTGTGGGATATTGTGGAGAATACCACTACACATCATGTTGTGGTACCTACTAATGCTACTCTTCTTCTAGCCTATACTAAGAAGAGTATCAAGGCTAAGATATTTATTCTTGATGCCATCAAGGATCATTTGATTCCTCACTTGACGGGGAAGACACATGCCTATGAGATGTGGGAGTCTTTCACTAAATTGTACCAGAGTACAAATGAGAACCGAAATATGGTTTTGAGGGAAAAACTAAAGAGCATAAAAATGACCAAGGCTGAAAATGTGGTCACATACCTTACTAGATTGACACAGGTGAGGGATGAGCTTGGAGCTGTGGGGGAAGCCATATTTGACAGTGATGTTGTGAGAACAACATTGAATGGAGTCTCCAAACAATGGGTTGTTTTTGTGGAGGAATTGTTGCTAGGGAGAAGCTTCCCGGTTGGGAACGTCTTTGGGATGACTTTGTTTAGGAGGAGACCCGAAGAGGTTATGTGCATGGCAGTTCATATATAGGTCATGAGGAGGAGAATGTGGCTCTTGCTACCACTAGAAAGAAGAAGTTCAAAAGGGGTCCAAGGGGAGGACAGAAGCCCAAGGGTGAAGGGAATAAAGACATGAGAAAATTCAAGTGCTTTGCATGCCATAAGTTTGGGCACTATGCAGGATAGTGTTCAAACAAGAAGAAGAAACAAACAACAACTTCAGTAGAGGTGGAAGAGTTTTCCACCAAGTTTGACAAGGAATTTTCCTTGATTGTGTGTCTATCCTCGAGGACCACTACTCCATATACTTGGTATATTGACAGTGCTGCCTCTCACCATATGACAATAGTTTGTGAGCACTTGATAGATCTTACTTAGTGTGGATATGCAGAGGTAGTGCCTGGAGATGACCGGGAGGTAAAGGTGGCTGGTTGTGGGACCGTATCATTTTGGAGGGAGTCTTTGCCTCCCATGAATTTGACAGAGGTTCTATATGTTTCGGGCTTGAAGAATAAATTAGTGTCAGTTTCTACTATTGAGAAGAAGGGATATGAGGTCTTGTTCCGTGATGGGTAGGTGCTTCTTTTCCTCAGAGGGTCTAGCATCACTTCGGCCAAAGTGATTGGTACTAGACATGAGAGACTGTACAATTTTTTGTTCCAGCCAACAAGAGCATTGATTCATTCTACCAGTAGAAACAATGACCTATGTGAGCTATGGCACAAGAGGATGGCACATTTTCACCATGGGGCTTTGAGATTTCTGAGGGAGATGGTGACAGGAGTTCCATATTTTAGTTCAGAGCACCATGAGTTGTGCAAGGGGTGTGCTTTGGTAAAGTACATCAAGACTACTTTTTTGAGCAGTGACAGTAGAGAAGCATGGATACTTGATCTTATACATTCAGATGTATGTGGCCCGATGTCTTCAACATCATTGATTGGTTCCCTATACTATGTTGTATTCATTGATGACTTCTCTCGAAAGTCTTGGATTTTCTTCATGAAGACCAAAGGATAGGTCTTCAGTCGGTTCCAAGAGTTCAAATCTCTTGTGGAGAACCAGACAGGGAAGAAAATCAGAGTCCTTAGATCGGACAATGGGGGTGAGTATACCTCCAAGGAGTTCATGGACATTTTTGCAGGAGAGGGCATCAGGAGGGAGTTGACTGTTCCTTACAACCCACAGCAGAATGGGGTTGCAAAGAGGAAGAACAGGGCCATTGTTGGGGCTGCGAGAGTTATGCTACATGATTGGGGGCTGCCACTATTTCTATGGGCTGAGGCATGCTACACTATAGTTTATCTGTAGAACAAGAGTCCTCACAAGGCTGTGGGGAGCATGACTTCTGAGGAGGCTTTCTCTGGGAAGAAGCCTGAGGTGGGGCACCTTCGTATTTTTGGGTGCATCACATTTTCATATGTCCCTTCTGAGAAGAGGACAAAGCTGGAGCCCACAACAAAAAGAGGGATCTTTGTTGGGTATAGTGAGACTTCAAAGGCTTTCTGTATATACCTTCCTTCCTTGAGGAAGACTGTCTTGAGGAGGGATGTCATATTTGAGGAGGACGAAGCCTTTAGGAAGTCTAGAGGGACAGAGAAGGGTGAGAAATAGTCACCATAGATTGAGGTGAGCCCGCAATAGACTATAGTGACATAGAGTTTGGGGCCACCACCTTTGGTGACGACAGGTTCACATGCGATAGGGCCACAGAGTTCAGGTTCATAGGCTACTGGTCCATAGGTTTCAGGATCAGGTACTTCAGAGTCTACTACAGGATCATTTTCTTCAGGATATGGGGTTGAGCAGGGAGAGTCCCCTCCACAGGACACTAATTTAGAGAGGAGGAATCCCAAGTGGCTTCAGGACACTTTGAGGGAGGCACAGGGTTCAATGGGGAATCCTAGACAAGAAGTGAGGGAGAGTAAACCTCCCGAGAGGTTTTGCAGCTACATCGCGATGGTGAGCAGTATTCGGGAGTTTGAGCCTTCCACTTTTGAGGAGGCCACTAGTAGACAGGTATGGAGAGATGCCATGATGGAAGTGTACAATTCCATCATGAAGAACGATCTCTGGGAAGTTTTTCCTAGACCTGAGGGGAAGTCAGTGGTGACTTCTAGGTGGCTCTACAAGCTAAAGCATGTTGTGGATGGAAGAATTGAGAAGTACAAAGCTCATTTTGTGGCTCTGGGGTTTTCACATATTGAGGGAGTCGATTATGATGAGACCTTTGCACCAGTTTCTAGATACACTTCGATCAGGGCAGTGATCTCCATTGCAGCAGAGATGGGTTGGAAGATCCACTAGATGGATGTGAAGACCACATTTTTGAATGGTATTATTGAGGAGGAGGTGTATATTGAGAATCCATTAGGCTTTGAGGTGCATGGGAGAGAGTCTCATGCGTGTAGACTGAAGAAGGCATTGTATGGGATGAAACAAGCTCCCAGAGCTTAGTATTTGAGGATAGATGCCTATTTGTAGCAGTTGGGTTTTGAGAAGAGTGAGGCGGATCCCAACCTATACTTCATTGTGGTTGGAGAGGATGCTCTCATTCTTCTGCTATATGCGGATGATATTTTCATTTCATGGGCAGAGAGACTCATCAGCAACTGGAAGGAGAGCCTTTCTTTAGAGTTCAAGATGACTGATATCGGACTGATGCATTACTTTTTGGGATTGGAGGTTTGGTAAGAGCCTGGACACATCTTCCTGGGACAGGGGAAGTATGTGTGTGTCATTCTGAGCAGATTTCAGATGGGAGATAGTAGGCCCATGACCACTCCCATTTTTACCAACTAGAAGAAGCTTCATGCTTTTGAGTCACAGTTGGTGGATTCCACTTTGTATGATCAGTTGATCGGGTCATTGATGTATTTGGTCAATACCAAGCCAGATATTTGTTTTGTTGTCAACACTCTCAGTCAGTTCATGGTGGAGCCTAGGAGAGTGCACTAGGTGGCAGTAAAACATGTGCTCAGGTATCTTTTTGGTACAATAGATTATGGTTTGGACTATCAGAGAGGAGATGGAGTTTGTCTGGTTGAATATACAGACTCGGATTGGGCAGGATGTGTCAGTGACAGGAAAAACACTTCAGGGTCTTGCTTCGGATTGGGATCAGTTGTTGTGTCTTGGTTCAGTCGAAAGAAAAAGTCAGTGGATTTGAGTTCGACAGAGGCTGAGTATATGGTATCCAGTCAGGATAGTTGTGAGGCCCTTTGGCTTCGCAAGATGCTGGTGGGATTGTTCGGTGTGCAGTTGAAACCTAATGTGATTTACTGTGATAATCAGAGTTGCATTAAACTCTCAGAGAATCCAGTTTTTCATGATCGGTCTAAGCATATCGAGATTCATTATCACTTCATCTGTGATTACGTTCAGAGAGGAGTTGTGGAGCTATAGTACATATCTACAGAGGAGTAGGTTGCAGACATACTCACTAAGGCATTGGGCAAAGGCAAGTTTGTATTTTTCAGGGACAAGCTTGGAGTGGTGAGTAACACTTTCCTCGATATGAGGGAGTGTTAAATTTTTAATTAAATAAAGTACCAAGGCAAGTGTTTCTCTTCCCTAGGCACCTAAGGGGTGAGAAGGTGCCTAATGTGGGCCCTAGTCATTTAATTTGTGAGATGTAAATTAAAAGGTGACTTTATGACTAAAGTGAGGGTGAGTGAAGAGACACCTAATCTCATCCACTCATCTAATCTAATCTCAACCGTTGGATTAGAAAACCCCTCACCTTCCCTCATGAGGTCGATTAGGGCAAGGGGGCACACCCATTCATGGGTTGTTGATGCATTCTTGTTGAGAGAGAAAGAGAGAGCAAGAGATTTTGAGAAGAGGCAGCTTTTACTGAAGAGGCATGCATTCCAAGGCAACTAGAGGGAATGGTTTTCAAGGCAACAAACAACAATGAAGAACATGCCATACAATATGATCCAGGTGGATATTGGTGGCCACCCACCTTCTCCAACTGGCCCAAAACATGTTTCTGGCAATTTTAGTAATTTACTATTTTTAGCAGTTTTTAACTTCCGGGGCCATTTTGAGGCCCTAAATGATGTTTTTTTGAGAAAACGGGGAGCAACATGGATCATAGATCAATGTTTCTCACCCAAACGTTGTATTTCTCAGATAGATCTTTCCAACGAGCTATCATACGCCTAAAACGGAGATCGTATGCAAAAGTTACGACCCCGGGAAGTTGATGCACCAACTTACCCAAACGGGGCCCACATGACTTTTGGCGCTTCATCTCCCAGGGTTAGGTTTTTGGATGTCTAGGGTTTTTGGCATTCCTACTTATTGTAAAAAAGGCCTTCAGAGCCTCATTGTAATCATCTTCTCACGGATGCGAGTAGCCGTCACATCTCTTCTTAGAGATAAGTTACCACCATTCTAGCGAGTCTTTCACTCTGTATTTTACAGTCTCTATACATTTATTTCATTAATAGAAATCGTGTATTACTATATATCTGTGACTCTTGTTATTTCTGCTATATCTCTATTATATTGTTGTCTCTCTTTCAATATCTCTAAATATTTATGTGTTATATCTACGCTCTCATTTCATGCCAAAAACAATCCGGATCAGTGGTATCAGAGCAGGCTGCTCTTGATCGTTTTTTAGTGCATGTCCCCGATGAGGTCCGAGTATAGAAAGTTGGGTCTCGA
Source organism: Picea engelmannii (assembly GCA_009831015.1). Taxonomy (NCBI): domain Eukaryota; kingdom Viridiplantae; phylum Streptophyta; class Pinopsida; order Pinales; family Pinaceae; genus Picea; species Picea engelmannii. The sequence goes on from ML794167.1 coordinate 488,422, forward strand.
GATTGTCTCTCTTGAATACAATCGCTCTCGCACACCCAAGAAACCCTCAATGGCGGAAGAAAAGAAAATCGACGGAGCAGACGATCCTATTAGTCTGTTGCTTGAGCAAGCTCTCACGCGACAGAGGGACGAAATGATGGATAATTTTTCCCACATCCTTCAACGCCTACCGATAGCATCAGGCGCATCTTCATCAAGCGGCCACTTTGGAGGCACCTCGCCTTTCAAGGTACAGGTTAATTTTGATATTCCTATATTTGAAGGTCAAATAGATGCAGATGCCCT
>ML794167.1:490254-509826 GCA_009831015.1 Picea engelmannii
TATCGGTGGCCACCCACCTTCTCCAACTGGCCCAAAACATGTTTCTGGCAATTTTGGTAATTTACTATTTTTAGCAGTTTTTAACTTCCGGGGCCATTTTGAGGCCCTAAATGATGTTTTTTGAGAAAACGGGGAGCAACATGTATCGTAGATCATAGATGGAGCAACATGGATAATAAAAGAGATCAAAGACAAAGATCTATCTGAGATCAAACGCGCTACTGCTGAAAGCGTGGTGGTTGGTCCCGTAAATGTTTCTCCTTTAACTCTTGGTTTTTGTCAATTAACAGAAATAGATGAATGGTCTGCAGAATATGTTCCTATTTCAGATCAAATCCAGCCTCCCATGCCAAAAGAACTTTCTTTTGGAATGAACTTCAAAGGATAACCTGTGCTAAGACTTGGGAGATCCCAAAGTACTAGAATAGAGAATCTCGAGAGACAATTCTCAAATCCATCAACTAGTACTTCCAGATCTGATTTTGCTCGCCTTCCATCTCCTAACCGCTCTTCCAGACCTCCTAGATCTGATTCTGTAAATAGAAATCTTGTTTATAAACCCATTCCTGGTAGATCCAAATTAGATGATCACCTACTAACACACCAACAAGGTTCTCAAGATTGTTACTGGTGTAAAAAGAAATTTCCTACTCAGGAACCTTCTGTAAATTCTGAAACTTCTTATCCGTCAGTTCCTAAGAATTTTAGAACATATCAGACTAAAGTCGAACATCATGGTCAGCATGTAGAATGTTCTGAATGTCAAGATATTGCAGTCCCTACAATTAAGATGTTTAATAGTCCATTACCTAGAAGTGGACAAGACAAAAGGACTGAGTTACCATATAGAAGTTTAGGACCTGGAAATCATGTTCCTAAATTCAAAAATGATATGGTAGCAGATCTTGATTTCATCCAGTATAGGAAATCTGAAACTAATCCCTCTCCATATAGTATTAGACTTCAAAATTTTACAAACTATCAATTGGTTTGTTTAGCCCAGAATCTAGATGACATTGCTCAAGATGTTTTGCAGTCAAAATCCCATCTTAATGGTTTACATTCTGAAATAGATCATCTAGAACAAAATCAACAAGACTTGAAGTCTCAGCTGAATACTATCATGGAAAAACTTGTCATTATAGAAGAAGCAGTTGTAAATATGAAAGCTTCTTATCAAGAAGAATCAGAACCTTCTTCTCCTCTGATTCTGGATAGACCACAAGATGCTACTTTCTCTCTCTATGGTCCCCTTGACTTTGTTGAGAATAAACAACTAACTTTAAAACAGTTAGCTTGTACCTTGTCTAACCCTGCTCTAGTTAGACTTGCTGAAATTTCACAACTTGCTATTGAAAAGCTCAATCTGGTTAAAAATCAGATTTATGCACTTGAAAAAGAAGTTCATACTGCAAAACAAGCAAGCCTTGAAAGGCAATTAGCCTGCCTAGCTATTGTACAGTCTAACCATCCTCCTGTACATATAAAAGGAGTAGATAGTGAACAACCTGAGTCATTCGATGCTCGCAAGCATCCTTCTGGTGAAGCTTCTGGTACATCTTACCAGTCAGCTTGGGAAAAATGGTGCAATGCTAAGTACAGTAGTTTAAAGAAAGCCCCCATGGATATAGATGGAGAACCCAAAAGGTCTCTAAAGAATATAGAAAATGCCCCAGTTGCCAATTTTGACTGCAAGTCAAAAACAGAGATTGAAAATATCATTCAAAGATGGCATACATGGGCTAAAACCCAAAAAATGCTTTACAAAGATAAGATTACTTGGAGTGACATCGCTCTAAGAATCACTTGGGGTTTTGAAGGAAATCTCTATATATGGTGGGAAAGAGTTACTCCCAAAACAAAGCTAAGAATCTTTAATTCTGACAAACATGTTGATGAATTGGTCAAAGCTGTAGTATTTGAATTTTATGGAAATATGAGAATCAATACAAGTCATTATGCTGACCTATTCATGAATCAAAGGTTATGTGATTTAAGGGACTTACCAAAATATTTATGTACTATGCAAAGCCTATTATACAAGGTTCCAGAGCCAGAAAATTCTGCCTATCTAAGAAAGTACATATCTTCTTTGCCTGGTAGAACACCTGACCTTGTTAGAGAAAGGTTTGAAAATATTGAAATAGATATTTCTGAATTATCCTTGGCAGGACTGCAAGAGCAAGTGGTTACTGCTCTGCAAAATGAATGTATGAGGAAAAAGACTGCCAAGTCTTTAAAGAAGTACCTTCCTTTTGATTCTTCAGTTTGTGATGTCCTTCCTGAGACACACACATTTGGTTGTTTTAAGACTAAGAAGTCTAAAACATGGTCTAAAGGGAAATGCACATGTTCTTCTAGTCAACATAACCCAGTCAAACGGACTACAAAAAGGTATCCTAGAAAACCTAACCAGACTGGTAATCCTAGAAGAAAATTTTTCTTTAAGAAAAGATCTTCCCGTGCCCGGCCTAAATCCACCTCCTTCTTTATCTACAAAAAGCCTGGCCACTGGGCATCTCAGTGTCCTATGCGGTCGAAGACCAAAGCCCAAACAAAGATCATGGATTTATTCCTCACTGGATATGATCCAGCAGAATGGGATTTAGTCTCTCACCGTTCAGATGGTGAATATCTATCCCTCACAGAGGATAGTTCTTCTCCTTCGGACCTTGATGAAGATACTTCCATTTATGATGATTCCTTTTCTGATTCAGCCATTTCCCCTCCACCTGAAGAATGTCTTAATTTTCTTGAAATTAAAATGCTTTCATCTTTTGTTGATGTAAATTCTCTCATTGCTCAGCGAGATACTTATCACCACAAATTGTCAGCTCTCACCCCTAGTCAATTTCATCTTTCTGATTATTATGAATCTCAAATTGAGATCCTTACTGCCCACATCAACGCCATCCAGCAGCCAAGCGTGGTGAATATACATCACTACACTCCCACCGATGCTGAGTTTGAGCATCCTAAGCCTAAACCTCTACCTATTAAAGAACCAAGCAGAGGTAAAGAAGTAAATATTTATGAAGAACCTCCTCAAGATGATATGTCCCTTGAAAATACTATTTTCCATCTTGAAGAAGAAATTAAAGAAAAAGAAGTTTTGATAAGAGATTTATGGAAATCCTTGAAAGTACAGAAAGAAGAATTAGCCTTCCTCAAACAGAAACAAAATGAGGATATGGAGCAATTTCTAGAAAAACCAGGAGCTGATTGTTTACAAATAATCAAAGGCCTAGATGACAGATTAGTCATCTCTGTAAATATTAGAGCTTCAGGATATCTGCAATACACTCTAGATGCACAAGTGGATACTGGTGCAATGAATTCATGTGCTAAACATGGTTCCATACCAGAGTACTGTTGGCAACCTATACAATTATCATTTCGTGCTGTCAATAAAACATAGATGCCAATAAAGCACATAGCTCCAAATTTTCCTATCTATATCATGGAAAATAAAGTACCAGTCACCTTGTACAGTTTTGATACAGGAGCAGATATTTTATTAGGCCAAGGTTTTGTAAATAAATGTCTTCCTTTCACTATAGGAAATAATTTTGTACAGTTACAAATCAATGGCAAAGCTACAACAGTCCCCAACAAATCTATCTATGAAACCAGGATTGCTGTAAAAGAATCTTCTGTCCAAATTGAAAAATCTGCTAGCCAGCTTGCTCGAATCCAGAAGATAGTAACCCATATCAATAAGCATGGGTTGGAAATTATAAAAGAGATCAAAGACAAAATAGAGTCAGATTTCACCTCTGAATACAAGCTATCATACGCCAAAAGTTGTAGTTCTCAGATAGATCTTTCCAACAAGCTATCATACGCCTAAAACGGAGACCGTATGCAAAAGTTACGACCCCGGGAAGTTGATGCACCAACTTACCCAAACGGGGCCCACATGACTTTTGGCGCTTCATCTCCCAGGGTTAGGTTTTTGGATGTCTAGGGTTTTTGGCATTCCTGCTTATTGTAAAAAAGGCCTTCAGAGCCTCATTGTAATCATCTTCTCACGGATGCGAGTAGCCGTCACATCTCTTCTCAGAGATAAGCTACCACCATTCTAGCGAGTCTTTCACTCTGTATTTTACAGTCTCTGTACATTTATTTCATTAATAGAAATCGTGTATTACTGTATATCTGTGACTCTTGTTATTTCCACTATATCTCTGTTATATTTTTGTCTCTCTTTCAATATCTATAAATATTTATGTGTTATATCTCCGCTCTCATTTCGTGCCGAAAATAATCCAGATCACAATATGAATTTGAAGAGGTCGTACAACCATTAATGTGCACAGTTTTTGAGGGAGATAGTAGCAAGTTATTCTAAGAGTATTGGAACGCATTCCAAGGCTATCGTACAGTTCTTTTTAGACACAAAAATCGAGGAAGGTGCTTGACATGATTTTCTGGGCAAAGAAAATCCGTACAGTCCGTATGGACTTGCACAGAATTCAAGGGGTCGTGCTGTCATAAATTTTGGGCGCATTTTTCAAGGGTAGTGGCATGTTTTTCAAGACAATTTATTGCTGGGTTTTTTCGTACAGTTGCAGCAGATATTTTGCATGCAAAACGAGGACAGTTCATACAACATTTGATGTTGTGACAGCCATACAGTGGTATGGATTTCTGGTTCAGAAATCGAGGAGAAAACAACAAGAATGTCGAGATAAGTTTGTAAAATTTTTGAAGATGAATTTGTTGTAAAAGAATTTCTTAGAAGCTCAATATATAATAAAAATCCCTCTCTCACTATTTTTCCCCTTGTGGGTTTTTCCAGGGTCGATGTTAGACCAAAAATTTCTGTGTCATTAATTTTTTGAGTTTTATATGCTGCTGATATTTTATTTCTGCGTTGAAAACGAAGTTCAAAATCCTCATGTTTCAATTCTAAAGTTTATTTTCTGCTGTGCATTTATATGCTGATATGAAACCGGATTTAGGCATTAAACATTGGCTGAAAATTCAGTGAGACTAAAACTGGGTTGGGGTCTGAAAAATTAACACTAACTAAGTTATGTCTCATATAATTTTCTAACTGCATGCAATTAAAACATATGCACACACATAACTCTTGTGGAAGCTTAATATATATAAAATGTGAACATACAAATACGCTATGTAAATGCATGAATTCACACTGAAATAGTAGTAAGCATACATGTGCAACATATACATGCAATACCCATAAGCATACAAATAGCTATAATCACGCATAAAAATAACACGTGAATAACAATGCATCATGTAAATTAATCACACAATTGACACTTATCTTTGTGAGAATATCACCAACTACGTGCAAACCTTCCACGAACCTCCCAGCCTTAGACTACACTATTCATCACTCTCAACAGAGAGTCACCCCTGAGCTGGGACTAAACTCCACCTGGGTAAAGGGGTTCCTAACCAGGCTAAACGCTCATGAACAATAGGAAATAATTCATCTCAAGTGCTCACTCAACTAACATCCTATAGTCCCTTATTCCCCATATGCCTGTCCCACCCAAGGAAGTGTGCCCATTCTCTGCTCAATAGTCCCTCGACTACCCCACTTCCTTTCTAGGGCTTCAGCAATAGGCTGGATAGGAATTCTTAGAGCCTTACAGCTATAGTTCAACACCTTCGGGAAATCAATCCCCAACAATTCTCTCACCCAGAGAATTTCTCACGGGTCTGATAACCTGCCTCTTCAATATCCCATGGGCCTGACAATCCGCTTCTTCAATCCCTCCCCCAAGCTAACAGTTACCCAGCAAAAGGCTCTGGATATGGGTTCAGGTAAAGTCATGAAGATACAAATGATAGCTCAATGGCTGCCAATAATACTGGATGATTGACTGTATATCTCAGTGATGGATGAATCAGGGGAAAGATGATGGTCTGAATGATGGAGATTCCCCTAAAATGAACTAAGTCCAATAATATGTATGCATGCCCCCAACTTGACACTTGTCATGTTGGAAGCTACTTTGGCCCACTTGTCCCCAACTTAGAACTTAGGATAACATAATTATCCATACTTTATGATTTGAGAAATATTAATATAATATTCCTTAACTTATCCCCTTCCCTTTCCCTAACTAGTGGAGTTTAGTACCCCATCTCGTTTATCGTGGTCGGTCTGCGCACAACGATGTATCTTATATTAAATATGAGATATGTACAAAAACAGGCGCACTGGCCTTTAACATCTAGGCTCTCTGGCCTAATAGAAACATAAGCTCCCTAGCTTATAATAACTAGTTCACCAGCCTATAAAACATATCATATACATAAAGGCTCCCTGGACTCAATATCGCATGCACTTAATATGTTGCATGCGGTATCCTGGAATGTACCCAATTCATCATTTTACTGCGCAGTACATGCGCGCACTACACCATGGAAGATGCATGTCAAAATATATAAAACAACTCACCAGCTTAAGTACATTTGTATTTACATTTACAAGTGGGTTCAGCCTAGGGATATTATAGCTGCTGAGGTACATGCGAGACACTTTCCTCGAATGGGACACTATGCCCAATGATGAGCTGGTCTGAGGAAAGATCAATAAGATGACATCCCTTCACACTGTTAGGGTATCCAACAAAAATGCACTCATTTCTTTGTGGATCAAGTGCCTTCCTCTTTTCAGAGGGAATACGGGCCCATGCATGAGAACCAAAAATGAGAAAGTGGGTCACTTCCGGTTTGAGGCCGCTCCAAGCCTCGTAGGGGGGTCTTATCCTTGACAGATCTATGGGGAGATATGTTTTGGATGTATGTTGCATAGTTAAGTGCTTCGGCCCATAGTATCTATGGTAGTGAATTTGCATGCAACATGCAAGATGCCATCTCCTTTAGAGATTGATTTTTCCGCTCAACAACTCCATTTTTCTGTGGAGTATAGGGAATTGTATGTTGCAACTGAATCCATACCTCATGGAAAATATTGTGGATCTCATGATTCACATACTCTCCCCCGTTATCATTTCGGAGGACTTTGATATTCTTTTCGGACTGTGTCTCAACCAAGGCTTTGAAATCTTTGAGGCATTGAAAGACCTTGGATTTTTGCCTGAGAAAGGAGATCCAAGTAAAACGTGAGAAATCATCAACAAAAATGAGAACAAACCTCACTTTGCTGATGGATGGATGCGGAAAAGGACCCATAAGGTCACTGTGGATCAGATCTAGAGGTGTGGAAGCTCACTGAGACTTTCCTTTTTTGAATTTCTCTTGAGGGTGTTTCCCGAGAACACATCCCTCACATAATCCCTTGGAGAAATGGATGTCTGGTAGACCATCAACTAATATGTTCTTGTTAATCTGTTGCATGTATCTGAAATTCAAATGTCCAAACCTTTCGTGCCATATCCTACTACTTTCATCAGCATGAGTAAGCAGTAAAGCAGAATCAAGTTCAATGAATTTAGAAAGTGTATACAATCTAGACTGATGATTTACCTCACCGGTAGCAACCATAAAAATCGTATTGTTGTGCGGTGCATTGCTCTTGGGAGTGCTTCATTCTTTCCACAACTGACAGAGGCTTCAGCCACGCCTGTATCATTTCAGCTTGATACTTCGCCTCTTGGAGCTGCAACTCTAGTGCCTTTAGTTATGGATTCTCTATGAGTTTCTCATAGGTCTAGGAACTGTGATCAGTAAGTTTCTTACATTCCATAGTAAGGGATTGTATTCTCTCAACAACGCTTCGAGCAATTGATGCTCTTTGGTCCCTTACATCCCGTGGGGTCTTAGGCACTACACCGAGTTCTAATTCTGTTATGCGTTGATGTAACTGTTGGATATATTCTGCAAGATGTTAAACTTTCTGTGTGACTCGATCCTTTTCCTTTATTTCAATGACTGTCACATAGCGAAGTGCTCTGCTGACTGCTTCTTTTACCTCAAGTTGCACTGCGAGAAACTGCTATTTTCCTTATTGTAGTTGTGCTTTTTCTTCATCAAAAGTTTCTTGGAGAGAAATATTTTCCTATTATGTAGCTTGACGCTGCTCGACAAGTACTCCTTTCACTTGCGTCAAAGCCTGGGTGTCTTGATCGATTTCTTCCCGTGCTCATCGAAGGAGAGCTTCGACTGTATCAACTAGTTGGTGGAGTTGGGGTGGCACATCTCCCAACTCTGGTTCTCTCGACGCAGTGGAGACTGGGCAAATGGATTGAAGGGCTTGTTGTACCCATCAAAGCTCGACTTCAATCCTATCATACATTTCTTCTTTCTTCACTCCTTGTTTCTCTGCTATTTCCAGCGAGGCATCATTCAGGGTTGCGATGATGAAATCAAAATCATCAGAGGTGAGGACGGTCTGCATCTTGGTCATGGTGGCTTTTGAATTCTTTTGGTAAGAAGGTTTCGTGGGGGAAACCTTTCTCTTCTTTGAGAGGTCCTCCTCATCTCTGGGCAGTGTTACTTTTCTAGGACTTTGTTAAGCTTCAACTTCGTCACCACCCTCTCGGTCAGGTGACATGGAAGCAGTCTTCACTGAGGTGTTGCTTAAGTTTTGGACCTCCTCAATCTTCTTCTATCTACTAGTTTTGGGTGTATTATGTTCTTTATGGGTGTCCTCTGGGATGTCAATATCATATATCTCTATGAGGTTAGAGGGGACAAGGACATCAGCTGAATATTCCTTAGTGATTTCCTCCAGGTCTTCTTATGTAAGCTTGTAGTATGTCTGCAACTACCCTTTATGTTCATCTGCCCGTGCTGTAATGTAAGTGAAGTGTCGATATGCATTCAACTTCATCAATGGTTGGAACCTTTTTAATGTGTTTGGAGTCATGCGAGGCTCAACTTTGATTTCTCACTTCAGCTGAAGGTAGTATGTATGAAACACAACATTCAACTGTCACTGTTTGTTCATATCTGTTGAATACCACAGGGTAGAGAACTTCGCGGAAAGCGGTTCGAACAACTCTATGTCTGGGAAGGTTTCTCCTTCTGACATCTCCCAGGAAATGAATACAATGAGGAATAGCACCTAGCTGAAATGGAATTCGGCAATCAAGTTCCAACTGGTTGACTAGGTACTTCGCCCAGTTCATTTCTAGGCCTTCTGCACATTTCCCTGCGAGGTCAATGACAAAGTGAGTGAGCTGCGTAGGTCGGTTATTTCTTACTAACTTCCCCATTATCAGTTGACATGTGAGGCACACTGCGCCACTCTGAATGGAAGCTACCTTGTATCCTTTGGTTCCCTTCTCAAAATTTCCTTAGGTGTCCTTTATCTTCTGTGCAAGTGTGTGATTTGCGGATTTTCTTGGATAAAAGTCTTGTGGATTAGGTCCTTGCATACTTAGGCCTATGATCCTATGGATCAGTTTCGAGTCAACTGTAATGCGGCAGTTGAGCCATAAGTAGCCACCATGGTAACACGACAGTAGCAGCTTGACACAGACATTGACTTCCTAGTGTCTTTCGAAGTTTAGGATTTTCGTGATGTTCAGTCGGGTGGACTGCGTGAGGTTCATTGTCCACGACTGGGGGATGATATTAGAATTCTTTCCTTTAGTTCTGGTTAGGTACTTGTATGGGGCAAGCATGCCATAGATCTTGCGATCTCTGAGGTTGAAGTCACTAAACTTTAGTGTTGCGATCTTGTCCTGGTCTGTGAGAACTACGCGTATCCCCTTCGGGAGGTACGCAGTAATTATGGTGTACTGGAAATCACGTGGTAAACTATCATGATTCACCGCGCTAGCCAAAGGTGGGATGTAATAAGGAATTATGGCTAGAATCAATTCTGCATTCACGAGGTCATCTTTATTCTTGGTTCTCTTTTCTGATGATGGTCGAGATGGTCTTGCTCTGCGAGCAGTCGACGGAGAGGCTTGCACTGTTCTCGTCAATGAATCTTGTACACCTACAGACATCGACATGACTCTTTCAGTCATGATTTTGATCCAAATTTTTTCAACAACTTTCTCTGAAGCACTGAACTCGGTCGACACACGCGCTCGGAATTGAAAATCTCGGGTTCATGGAGTAACTTAGACACAACAATACAATAGAGGGCAATAACACAATGAGCACTCTGTAAAATCAACGAGTTTGTGGGATCATATTCATGGCGAGAAAAAGTGTTCTCAGGGAATGGCACGATGGGATAAATAGATAACTTGGAAATGGATCTCTTGCAACGGGTGGAAAAGGGAAAGAAGCCTTCATTAACTCTATTCTTTCTGTTACAGCGTGGTCCAATGGTCTAGTGGTGAACCATAAATGCCTTTCGACCTATTCAGAGGTCCGACCAAACGGTTATATTAGTCCCAATGGTTACATTGCTTTGTCATGGCGAAGTGCCATGTGACGTTGTTCTGTTATCCCGACGAAGTTCTAATTTTGAATTTTTTTTGTCTACGAGGTTCCTTCTAGAACCTTCTGTAACTTGTCGATCTTATCTCTCTTCTCACTTAGCTTTCTAGCCTTCTTTCCAGTGATCTTTGTCTCAGTATGTCTTTTTCCATTCTGATTCTTATCTTCTTGTGGCATAGTTACTTCACATTGTTGAGATTCTTTCCTAAGATTCGAGGGTGATGCTTCTTCTTTATATGGAATAGGTACTTCAATCTTTTGTGGGTGTTTTAGTGTTCTTGTAACTTTGACATCCAAGTCTCCGGTGTTAAATAACTTCGATCTATTCTTTTGTTCATCAATCAAGTGTGCGATCCTTCTAGTCATAAAATATTTTAACTCTTGCTTCTTCTGCTCTAAAACTTCTTTTTATTATTTTATTTTGGCCTGATCTTTTTCAACCTAAGGTTTTTGTTGGCACAGGGGAAAACCTAGGGTTCAATGCTACAATAGCACACCAAAAAAACCCTAACTACCGGCCTTTTCGGAAACACTTGTGGAGCAGATGAAGTCTCACCCTAGGTAGAGGTAGGGGTGGTTGCAAGACTCAGGTGTTTGCAACCTTAGATGGGACACAACTATGTGATTCCAACACTTAGTAAACACTCAACATAGGTCATACATCAATATACATTCCTTATTATACTTCACAGAAAGTACAGAGCATCATAGTATTCATTTAGATCTAAGATATTTCATCACTTAGCAATAGTAAAGTAGATTAGACTTGTAGATAAGCACTAAGAATCTTCACACACATTAGATATAGCATAAATACACTTCTCAGAAGCACAAAGAATGAATAGATCTATCTAATCTCATCTAAGCACTTAGCAATGCACAACATCTAAGAATAAGCACAAAGAATATCACATAGTATTTACGTGGTTCACTCCCACCCTAGGGATATGTCCACCAAATCTTCTTCTTTATTAGCTTTAGCCAATTAGGTTACAACACAAAGCTATAAAAACCTTACTCTTCATAGGACAGGAGATCTGCGTGCACCTCGCTAGATCGTCCTTCCCCGAGTAGATCTAGCACAGAGCCTCCTTACAATCTGTGCACTCAACACTTACAACACTTGCACCCAGCTCTGCAATTCAATCACATAGATGCCAATATATCACTTAGCTTCTAGTCACCTATTCTCCTTACATTGCCTAGATACTTATTTATATATTACAAAAGTGGGCCTAAACGTGGGTAAACCCACAGGCCGACATCCCTTTCCCACTACATTATCCCAAAAACCCAAAAAGGACCCAAAGTGGGTCGAGATCCTGTGATCTCTTCTTCGTCTTGTGTGCTTCCTTCGATAGGGCATCGAAGTCCCAAAAAAAGTCAAATATGACCAAGTATCTCCCAAAACTTGTTTAAGGGCCAACAGGCCCCCAACACTCACTTGTGACTCATCCCGAGTCACTCAGGTCTGACCAATTTTGATTTGAACGCCTCGAGCTTGGCTCGAGCTAATTTAACCTGTTGTATTGCAACTGCTTCTTGGTCGATGAACTCCTGGATGAGTGCAACATTCACTGGCCCTTCTAGGCATTGCTCTGTTGAATTCACAACCTATTCCAACTTTGTTCCTTGGTTCTCAATATCTATAAATAAATGACATGCCTTATCCTGCAAAGGTTGAAGTTGTTGAGTTACTTCCATGACCTTGCTCTGGATCATATGGATATGATGATGTGCGACATGATTCTCATGAGACCACTTCATTTTCTCTATGGGTGATAGGACCTTCATCTACCCCTATAGCTTCTCGGCTTGGTACTTCACCTCCTGGAGCTGCGACTCCAATTTATGCAATTCTATATTTTCGGTTAGGTTCTCATGTATCTGTGCACTTCTGCTACTTAATTTTTTACATTCCTCACTGAGTGCTTTAATCCTTTCTACTGTGCTCCGGGCAGTTATTTTTCATTGGTCGCACTCTTCTTGTGGAGTCTGTGGTATGGTATGAAGCTCTAAATATACGACTCTTTGTTGAAGTTTCTCAATAACTTCAGCAAGCTTCATCACTTGGTGTTCTAAGGGTTCTTTTGCTTTCTGCTCTAAGCTGGTCACAGAGTGAAATGATCTGTTGATTTCTTCTTCAATCCCAATTTGCTTCACGAGAAGCTACTCCTTCTCTTTTTGGATCTTTGCTCTATCTTCTTCAAATTTTTCTTGGAGAGTGTCCTTCTCTTGTTGCGCACCTCGATGCTGCTCGATGATTTCCTCCTGTTCTTTCTTTAAGGCCTAGGTGGCCTGCGTGGTTTCTTCCTGTGATTTTTGAAGGCGTGCTTTGACTATGGCATCAATATTATGGAGTTGAACTGGTTCATCTCCCTCTTTTGTTGTTCCTTCTGGCAGGGGCGTAGTGGAGACTGTGCGGCTAGACTGAAGTGCTTGTTGTACTCCTTGGATCTCGCTCTCAATTTTGCTATACATTGCCTCTTGCTTGGATTCCTAATTTTCTTTTATCTCTTCTATGGCTTCATTCATATTTGCGAGGAGGAAACTGAAGTCATCTGGGGTGAGTGTGGTCTTCATCTTAGTCACGGGTGCTTTCGATTTCTTCTGGGAGCAAGGTTCCGGAGGTGAGCCCTTCCTTTTCTTTATGATCTCTACTTCATCTTCTGTCCTCTGTTCAACTTCCTCTAAGTCTTCATCATTACCTTCTTGCTCGGGTGTAATAAATGTGGTCCTTACAGATCTGTTGTCTATATTATGTATTTCCTCATCCTTCTTTGTCTTCTTTTTTTTCTTCATCTTATTGGGCCTAGGTGTATCCTGCACAGTTTCTGGGCTATCGATGTCGGAAAATTCTATGGGGTCTATTGAAACAAGGAGGTATACCGACCATTCCATGGTTATCTCCTCTAAGTCATCTTTTGTCATCTTATAATAAGACTGAAGTTATTCTTTGTTCTCATCAATGCGCGCTGGTATGTACATGAAGTGGCGGTCCACGCTGAACTTCATTAAGGGCCTAAACCTTTGAAGGGTATTCAGGGTTATCCGAGGCTCAGACTGGATGGCGAGCTTCAACTGGTTGTAGTAAGTGTGGAAAATGATATTGGATTGCCATTGTTTTCTCATATCATTTGAGTACCATAAGGTACTGAACTTCACGGCTAAGGGCTCGAAAGGGTCGAGGTCCTGGAAGGTTGCATCTTCCGGTAGCTCCCATGCAACTAAAGCTATAAGTATCAAGAGCCAGCTAAAATGGAATTCATGTCCCTGATCCTAGGATTCTCTACAATCGATTTCTAGGCGATTCACCAGGTACTTCGGCTAGTTCATCTATAGTCCTTCTCCGCACTTTCCTACGAGGTCGACTACAAAGCTAGATACTTGCATGTGTTGATTCTTGCAAACTAGCTTGCTTGAAATCAACTGACATGTAAGGTGCACTGCATCACTCTGAATAGAATCTACCTTGTATCCTCACACTCCTTTCTCAACATCGCCATAAGATTCTTTGATCTTCTAAGCAAGAGCACGGTCTACGGTCTTTCCAAGATAGTAAACATGGGGATCAGGGCCCTGCATGCTAATACCTGTGATCCTATTGATCAACGCTGGATTGACTGTGATGCGATGGTTCAACCAAAATTATCCTCCATGGTAACTCACTAGTAATAGCTTTACACAAGCATTCACCTCCTGGTGTCTGCCGAAGTGTGGTATCTTCATAACGTTGAGTAGAGTGGAATGCGCGAGGTCCATGGTCCATTTTTGGGGGATGATCTTCTAATTATTTCCCTTTGCCTTCGTCAGATATTTATAAGGGGCAAGCATACCATAAACCTTCCAGTCACCCAGGTTGAAGTCACTAAATGAAAATGCTGCAACCTTGTCTTAATCTACATGAACTGCGCGTACCCCTTTCGGCAGGTACGCAGTGACTAGAGTGTACTCGAAGTCTCTAGGCACAATGTCTCTATTGATCACACCACTCAAAGGTGGTATGTAAGTAGGTATGATGGATGGAACCAACTTCGCATTGGCCATATTATCTTTATGTTTGGTTCTGTGTTCTGCGTCGGCTCGGGATGTTCCTGCTCGAGCAGTCAACGGGGAGGCTTGCACTCCTCACGTCGATGATACCTATAAACCTGTAGACAACCCTCATTCTGACATGAATCTTTAGGTTCTAAGGCTAGTAAGTACCTCTCTTGCAGATTCTTCAGCTGCGTTAAATTCGTTGGACATACGTGCTCTAAAAGAGAAAAAAAAATAGTCTAGAATCACAATGATCTCAGATACTGCACTAGGAGGAATAAAAAGGGCGTGATGATCAGTGTAGACACTTTCTAGTCTTCGAGCTTCAATTTCTCAGTTGGAAAAAGTGTTCTTCGGGCATGGCGCGATGAGATAAATAGGAAATCTCAACAACGGTATGCTTGCAATGGGTATGGGGCCTCCATTAACTTTGTTCTATCTATTCTAGCGTTGTCCAACGGTCTAGTGGTGATTCTTTAATTATTTTCTATCCGTTCGGGGAAGAAGTCGAATAGGTATATCGGTCCAACAACTATATCGCTTTGTCACGACAAAGTGTGATAGGTTGTGGTTCTGATATCTCGGTGAAGCTCCCATTCTGTAAGTTTTCTTTCTACAATGTTCTATCTGGAATCTCCTGTAACTTTTCAATCTTCACCCTCTTTTTATTTAACTTTCTAGCCTTCTTCCCAGTAATATTCAACTCGGTCTATCGTTTTTCGTTCTGATTCCTATTTTTTTTGACATAGTTACTTCATGCTACTGAGTTTCTCTCTTAGGGTTCAGGTATAACATCTCTTATTTATCTGAGATAGAAATTTTAGTCTTTTGTGAGTCCTCTGGCATTCTTTCAGCTTCGACATTGAGGTCTCGAGTGTGATATATCTTCAATCTGTTCTCTTGTTCTTCAATCAACTGTGCAATCCTTTTGGACATGAAGTCTTTTAACTCTTGTTTTTGTTGTTCTAAAACCTTTTCTTCTTCCTTCTTTCTGGCTTGATCTCTTTCAATCCAAGGATTTTCAAGTAACATAGTAAAGGAGGTGTTGTCCTCAATAACGTTGATAATCTCAAAATCTTCCTCTGTCAAAGTTCCATTATCATTCGTAGATATCTGAGTGAGCCTTCCACATAGGTTTACTAGTTTCCCTCTGAATAACCCTATTCCACTCAGTGAAGGGGTCATAACAGGCCTCCCTATAGCTTCCCAAGTTCTTTCTGTCACAACATTCACCTGTGTTTCCTCATCCAAAACACAGTTAATGTTGAAGTCTCCTATTCTTACCTCGATGCATTATTTCTTGTTAAAGACATCTGATAATCTAACATGTCGGTGGTCATTCAAGGTGTCTTGTATCTTTAGTAATATCTTGTCTGATTCTCTCTGGGGTTATGCAATTTTTGGATCTTCCTTAGGGTTTTCTTCTTTCAGATTCATGCCTTCAATTTTAGCAATCATTCTAGGGAAATCTAATACTTCGTGGTCCAAAGCTTTGCAACAGAGACAACTAGGTCTTCTACCAGGGCATTCCTTGGCAAGATGTTCCAGTCTTTTACAACTATAACATAGGGTTAATCCTCTCTTTCTTTTAAATGATCCCCAACCTTTTTTGTACTACTCACTAGGGTCATGGTAGCTAGCCTGCAAAAAATTCTTTTGAGGATCTTTCATCCACTTGTTAGTCCAAACATTCTTTCTATGCATAGGTATAACATATCTATCTTTATACTTATCAGATTTATTCATATCAAGCTTTCTTTCATCTATTAAGGGCCTAGTTTCCAAACTAGGACAGACTCTATTAAACATACCTAGATCCATACTTTTAGAAACAAAATTTCCACTTATCTAGCTTCTACAGAGAACAAAGCTTTTAGATCTAAGAACTTTTAACTATTCTTACCTTTATCAGAGTACCGAGATTACAGATCTTACCTTTTTTTCTCTGCAGATCTTTGACTTGTACCTTTCTTAGAGCACCAAGCGTTTAGATCTTTCTTCTTTTCTTCATATCTGGCCTTCTTATTTTCAGCACTGATCTTTTTAGATCAAGTAAAATACTGCGCACTAGGGCACATATCCACGCACAGAGCTTCCACGATTTCTAGATCGAATCTTTGCACGAACCTTTTCTTTCTCAATTCCTTGCAATCACAGTTTCAGGTCCTGGCAGCGGAACCATTTGTTGGCACAGGGGCAGACCCAGGATTCAACGCTACAATAGCACACCAACAAAACCCTAATTACCAACCCTTTCGGCAACACCTACGAAGCAGATGAATTTTCACCCGAGGTAGAGGCTAGGGTGGTTGCAAGACTTAGGTGTTTGCAACCTTATCTGGGACACAGATTTGTGATTACAACACTTAGAAAACACTCAGCATAGGTCATACATCAATATACATTCCTTATTATACTTCACATAAAGTACATAGCATCGCAACATTCATTTAGATCTAAGATATTTCAGCACTTAGCAATAGTAAAGTAGATCAGATATGTAGATCAACACTAAGCATATTCACACACATCAGATCTAGCATAAATACACTTCTCAGAAGCACAAAGAATGAATAGATCTATCTAATCTCATATAAGCACTTAGCAATGCACGACATCTAAGAATAAGCACAAATCATAGCACACAGTATTTACGTGGTTCACCCCCACCCTGGGGCTACATCCACCAACTCTTCTTATTTATTAGCTTCAGTCAATCATGTTACAACATAGAGCTATCGAAACCTTACTCCGCATAGGACAGGAGATCTGCGTGCACCTCACCAAATCCTCCTTCCCCAAGTAGATGTAGCACGGACCCTCCTTACAATCTGTGGACTCAACACTTACAACACTTGCACCCAGCTCTGCAAGTCAATCACATAGATTCCAATCTAGCACTTAGCTTCTAGTCACCTCTTCTCCTTACATCGCCTAGCTACTTATTTATATTTTACAAAAGTGGACCTAAATGTGGGTAAACCCACGGGCCGACATCACTTTCCCGTAACATTATCCCAAAAACCCCAAAATGACCCAAAGTGGGTCGAGATACCATGATCTCTGCTTCGTCTTGCGTGCTTCTTTCGATAGGGCATCAAAGTCCCAAAAACGATCAAATATGACCAAGTATCTCCCAAAACTTGGTCAAGGACCAACAATTTTCCTAGTAACATGGTGAATGGGGCATTGTTCTTAATAAATTTAATAATCTCAAAAGCTTCCTTTGTCGAAATTCTGTTGGCATTTATAGATATATTGGTGAGCTTTCCACATAGGTTTATCAGCTTTCCTCTAAATAGCCCTATACCTCCCAATGAAGGAGTCATAGTAGACTTCCCTAAAAGTTCCCAAGTTCTTTCTATCATGATATTCACCTATGTTTCATCATCTAGAACACAGTCAATGTCAAAGTCTCTTATTCTTGCTTCAAGTCATTCTTTTTCTTTGAAGATCTTTGATAACCTAACATGTCAGTGATCATTTAGGGTTTCTCTTATCTGCAACAATGATTTCTCTAATTCTTTCTGGGGTTCTTCCATTTTTGGATCTGCCTTAGGGTTTTCTTGTCCCATATTCATTCCTTTAATCTTAGCAATCATTCTAGGGAAATCCAATGCTTGGTGGTCCATAGATTTGCAACAAAGACAACTAGGTCTTCTCCCAGGGAATTCCTTAGCAAAATGCGATGGTTTTCTGCAACTGTAACAGAGGGTTAATCCTCTCTTTCTTTTAAATGATCCCCAACTCTTTATGTACTGCACGTTATTAGGCGGAAATATTGTCATTTTAATTTCGTTATAGTATTTTCCCAACTATTTATTTTGTCCAACCGAGGTTCGTAGTCTTACGAAGCACACGCACTATATATGTAGGACTGCAGTAGAAGTAATTTAATCTAAATTTCCGAAATGAAGTTAATCTAGGAAAGCATTGAAAGACTAACTAGGAAAGTAGGAAATTGAATAAGGCAAAAAAAATACAACATGTGAAGAGTTGAAGGACAAAAGACATATGTGAGCTCACACAATATATCAATCTAAATTTATATTACAAGAGTCAAATGAAAAAGCATGAAAGAATAACAAAGAAAAGAATCCCCTTCTAAGACTTCAATCTGATCTAAGTCTAATCTCTCATCTTTAACTCCAATTTCCCAAATTATCCATTACATGATGTCCCCCGAATGGTATGATGATCTTCATGAAGAGAGAAAACTCTCTTATATACATGAGATTCTTGAAGAGTGTCATAATTACAGTTCCACTATTCTCTCAACTTATTCCTTCAAATCCTCCACTCATATCTTGGATAAGATATCCTATCAAAATCTCCATGATCTTCTCTTTTGAATATGCTTGAATGATTGTCCAAAATATTCTTCAAATATTCAAAGCTTGAAGACGAAATTCGAATTTGAGGCTAGGTGGTAGTATTTGACTTTGTTGAAATCTTCACATATGCCTGCACACATCATCAAACTCATCTAACCTTGAGATATAATGAAAATATGTCATTTTTCTAATATTTAGTCATAAATTCACTTATAATACTGAAATGAATACAATGGAAAATAATAAGGAGAAACCCAAGTATCATTATGGAAATTGTATGATGGAAGGTTAATGGGATGATGAAATGTAAGGAATAGTGAAGGAAAAAGAGGATATAAATGTGACATTTCTGAGGCCCAACATGCCCCCAAACTCAACTTGTTGCATGTCCTCATGCAACCATGCATGGATCTTCTTAAGAACTTTTGGCATTCAAATTATGGCTTTGATTGATGATGTCCTTTTAACAAGGAATGTTTCTAGAGTATGTAATACAAGAGTAACAGCATGTGAAATATGTGTAACAACATGTGAAATTTGTGTAACAACATGTGAAATTTTCTTATGGTTGGTTCTTGTGTGACAACCATGAATACAAAAGATGTTGGTTCTTATGTTAACAACATTCATTTCACTTATTGATTTTCTTGTTGCAATAATTTAGCCATGTACTTCACTGGAAATAATAAGCTATCGATGTGCATAAGAGAACATCAATGAGTATAAAAAATCCTTTTCTTTATCTTTATGAATCATGCCAATACGTATATCAATAGAAATGCAACAAAGTGTCGTCGGAAAATAAATGTTAGTGAATCATAAATGGAATGATGAGATGGTAAAATGGAATAAT
>ML794167.1:509881-522379 GCA_009831015.1 Picea engelmannii
TAGGGTAGGCTATGGAAGGAAAGAGAGCATGGCGAGGAATTTTCCAAAATATTCAAGTCAGCATATAAGGAATTGTGTGATTAAATCTTAGAAAAGAACATACCTCCACGTACCCAAAAAGTAGATGTAGTTTTTGCGACTGCAATGTGACTGGTGTTGTAGCTGCAACTATTGTAACTATTGAAGAAAAGAATATCTGACTGTGACTGATGGAAGATGGAAGGTGTTACTACTGCAAGATCGGGAAAATGGAACTGCTAATGTTGTTGTTGCTGTAACTGGATCATGGGAAGTGAAGGAATCTTAACTGCTATTGCTGAATAATGAGAAATGTGGAAGGAAGAGAATATGGAACTGTGGTACTCTCATAGATATGAAATCAAACTACTGCAACTACTGAGGGGATCATGAAAAAGTGTATAATCTTCACCCGCTACAAAATCGATGGTACAATTCTCATCATGCGAATGAATGTGTCGATGTCAAGCATGAAGAGAAATCATTGGATTACCGACCATTGATGAATTTTGTTAACCAACGTGAGACAAACTCACCAGTGATGTCAATGAGTGTTAAGGTACCTTAGTACATCTTGCGAAGTGCGAGTAGATGGGTTGATGTTGAGCCACTTGCAAGATCTAACGATCAACGGACATTGATGTATTCCCATGATTGCTAGTGAGAGAGCTTGCCATTAAGGCATGCAAGCCTCAAGGTACTCAAAAAGGAACTCTAGTCCATATCCTAGATAAGGTGTCGAGGTCGATGGGGAAAGACTGTTGAAAGATGGGATGTAAGGAATCCCACATCAATCAACATGAGTTTATTAAAAGAGTGGTAGGACTATAGATGTAAAGATCTCAGTAGCAACAGGGTTTATGGCAAGGAAATGTAATCATGGAAAAAGGAAGTTTGTTTTATTCAGAAGGAAAACTGGAAAGGAAAAAATGAACTGAAAAAGATAAGGGAAATGATGTATGCATCTCTAAAAATAGGCGTGTTAAAGCATGAAGGTTAAGGCAATGGAAGATGGCTTCAACACAGGGATGACCAATTGACTTTGAAGGAGAAATGGGACAGTGTCACACCATGAAATTTGACAAAATCCAGAAATAATAGTGTATCAACATGGTCGTTGTGTAATAGAAAACACCAAGATGCACAAAAAGTTTTTGTGTAACAACAAAATGTTTCTGTGTAACAACAAAATGTTTCTATGTAACTGTGTAACAACAAAATGTTGTTGTGCATCAACAAATGTCAAGATGTTTCTGATGAGTAACAACTCCTTCAAGATGTCTAGCAAAGCATGTATTGTTTGAAGAATGTTGTGATTCATGAAAATCACTGTAGCATGGGATGCGCTCGACTGTGAATCTGAAAATCTTAGTATAAATTCCTGCATAAAAATTGTGAGATTTGTGAAGAATATATCATGCAAAACAGAAATAAGTATGAATGCGAGAAACTCATAGAAATAAACTATGTTTTTATACCTATTTCCCTTGCATACTTGTTTGTCTTCGATTGTTGTGACAGTGACTCAAAGAAAAACATAAATCGTGAAAAAAACTCAGGAATTTTTAGAATGTCCAGTTGCAAATAGGCAGTTTTACAATCTTTTTGAGGTTTATTTTTTATATTGTTTTTTGTCATTTTTTTATGATTTTACATTTTTATTGTTTTTATTTTTATAACACACCCAAAATAAATAAATAAATAAAAAATGACAAAAACACTCAAAATTAAAATTATGAGCTACATCCTTGGTCATTTGTTTCCGAATCAATAAAGAATAGAAACATGTTGCCTGCAAAACACATCGATCAGAGATACCAAGAGCATAAATATATCATGAAAAAATTATTGTTTCAGCCCTGCTTGGTTTTTCCATTCTGTCACGGCTCGATCCTCCAACCGTAATTAATTGCACCAAATCTGCAAATCAGGCTCCTGTCCATAAAGAAATCTACCATTTCTACAATTTCAATTACAATAATTTACATAACAAATAGTATGTAATTCATCATATGATAACAAATGCTCAATAGTGTGTAATTGAGCATAAGTATGAGACAGACATGAATTATAAGAATGCAGGATTTCGAATTAAAGAGTAGGCAACCTTTGGTGTGGACTACTAGAGCGGCTGGCACTATTGCAAATTGTTTAATACCTTTGAACTGCAAAGTGAAAAATCAAAGAATAGCTAAGAAGGCTACTCCAACATCAAATACGTCAGACATGATGTACTTGAAGATAAATCCAGAACAATTAAGCCAACACAGACTTAGTTTTGGTCTTGGACCTAAGAAAGAGTTTGATTGCATATTGCCATTTTGGAAAACCATCCATCCTGAAATCTAACTTCTTTACGGTCCGAAAAATCAGAAATTCTCTCATACCAAGCAGAATTGTCAAAAGTTGCTTGTGTGGCAGCTAAATGAGACCCTTCTGCACAAAACCCATGTGCCAGATTTTTGAAATTCATCACTGTTTTCTCGAAAATTCCATCTGAAGTTGATTGTATGAAAATGGACGTCAATTGCTGGACAATTTTCAGAGCAATCACAAATATTATTATTCGTCCAGAAAGAACTAATAAATAATTTTTGGAATGTATGGATGCATATTCGTGGTTTCTCATGAGTGGATAATAAATTACAACAATTGGTTATGATTGTAAAGATTTGATAATATCAAGAACACAAAGAAATCAGAAGAAAAAGTGAAGATAAATAGGCTCAACAGATTTCTATTTATTAAAGGCATCCACCAAAAGGGAAGTGGAGTCTCTGATCAAGCTAGAAGATGGTATAAATGTGAGATCCACATTCTGATCCAGATTATGAGAGGAGCTCTAGAAAATGAAAAGGCAGGCTCCCAGATTTTAAGAGATCTTCTAGCAAAACAAGGATTTAAAAAGGCAGAAACATAACCCAAGATGCAACGTATCACCAAGAATCACTATCTCAGAAGCATAGCACATGTTGTTAAAACAATTCTAATAATAACATTCAGGCTTGAAATATATGAGTGTCGTAACAATCCATGGATTTTAGCCGAGAAAAACTCCAACTAGACCCTTGAAATTCTTATGACAACAGACACACTTAACTAAGTTTTATTTTGTTTCTCAACAAGAATATCAAAAATGTGATTCTTTGTCAACGATTTGCCTCTAAATGAATGCACGGTAGATATCTTAGTTGACCATAGGCGCCTTAACGTGCTAGTTCATTTTTATTTTCTTTTGGGTGAATGTTGGATGAAAAAGTTTCAAATTCTCATTTTCCAGGGTTCATGCCAAGTCAAATGCTGTAAATTAATCCCATAGCCATGCTTTTGATAAACCTGTTGTAAGCTTCTTCTTCTTTTTTCATTTATTATGTGTGCATTATTCCTATATAGAAATTCAAATTGCAAATTAAGGTTTTTCTTTTGATTGTTTTGTTGCAGAGTTAATTTCCAGGTTACAGGCAACGTTGATGTGACTCAAAACTAGAAATAAACCAAACCAAGAAGACACAGTTCAATCGTGGCACGGTTCAACCACTGTTACAGCAAAAATGTCACTGTTTCAGCATGAAATGTTTTTACTGTAACAGCATGTAAAAGTTTCGTTGTAACAACATATAAATTTTTTGTTGTAACAACATGTAAAATTTCTCTGTAACAACATATAAAAAATTTTCTATAACAGCATGTAAAATTTCGCTATAACAACATGCTGTAACAACATGTAAATTTTTTGATGTATCAGCATGCTGTAACAACATGTAAATTTCGCTGTAACAACATGTAAAATTTCATTTTGTTTTTATTCATCTAATTTTTATTGTTTTTATTGTTAAGCATGTTTGGAAAAACATTCAGTCTTGAAATCCAAATCATCCCTATTTTTGGATCCTTGCGATCGCTCGAAGCGTGGAGGAGAGCATACTTATTTAAAAAAAAATAGACTAAAAACGTTGTCTTATTCGTTATCCTACCTACTCTATGCTAATTGAAATTAAAAATTGGTTACGTGTAGGCAAACTTCCAATGGATCCAAGCACGTAACAGTAACAAAGATATATTCATGTGCATTTTTTCAAATGAAAGATAAAAATTTACATGAATAAATGAATTTTTTTGTTGTAACGGTAAACTAACTAAATAAAAATGAAATTTATCTAATCGAGTTCTTACCTGGAACCATTGCTCGATAATGATTTCATAGGCGCATTTTTCCTCGCTCATATCTTGCTTTAACTCCTCTTCATCTTCCTCAATCTCCTGCTCGAATGCTTGTTCATCATCTAATGCGTAGGAGTCTTCAGATCCTGAATCCTCGTTTGTTGTTGGAGGAGTGTTTGAATCTTTAATTGTTGTCAAGATCTCCTCTTCCCGAGAAGAGGAGATCCTGACTTTCGCTAGGATCTAAGTGAGTAGTTCCACGCTGACACTCGTTGTTAAAACATATTGAAAAAGGAGGTTCTTACAGAAACCAAATAAAAAATAATAAAAAAAACACATGAAAAATACTCTTGTTGAAACACATACTCTCCATCGTTGTGGAAAACACAATTGCTACAATTGAAATTCACACTTGCGAAAAATGAAATTTGTGTAAATTGAAATTCACACTCTAGAGATGGCAGGGAGAACATGAGGAGTATCCACTCAAGTAGCTACTATGACCCCTTACCAATACATGTAGACACACTTGAAGGAAATCAATCTAAACTTCAATCCATCGTGCTTCCCCGACAACGGTGCCAAAATGTTAGGCGAAAGTATTGTCGTTTTAATTTCGTTGTAGTATTTTCCCAACTATTTAATTTGTCAATCTGAGGTTTGTAGGATTACGAAGCACATGAACTATATATGCAGGACTGGAGTAGAATTAATCTAATCTAAATTTCCGAAATGAAGTTAATCTAGGAAAGCATTGAAAGACTAACTAGGAAAGTAGGAAATTGCATAAGGCAAAAACAATACAACATGTGAAGAGTTGAACGACAAAAGACATATGTGAGCTCACACAATATATCAATCTCAATTTATATTACAAGATTCAAATGAAAAATCATGAAAGAATAACAAAGCTAAGAATTCCCTTCTAAGACTTCAATCTGATCTAAGTCTAATCTCTCATCTATAACTCCAATTTCCCAAATTATCCATTACATGATGTCTCCCCCCCGAATGATATGATGATCCTCATGAAGAGAGAACACTCTCTTATATACATGAGAGTCTTGAAGAGTGTCATAATTACAAATCCACTATTCTCTCAACTTATTCCTTCAAAACCTCCACTCATATCTTGGATAAGATATCCTATCAAAATCTCCATGATATTCTCCTTTGAATATGCTTGAATGATTGTCCCAAATATTCTTCAAATCTTCAAAGCTTGAAGATGAAATTCGAATTTGAGGCTAGGTGGTAATATTTGACTTTGTTGAAATCTTCACATATGCCTGCACACATCATCAAACTCATCCAATCTTGATATATAATGAAAATATGTCATTTTTCTAATATTTAATCATAAATTCACTTATAATACTGAAATGAATACAATGGAAAATAATAAGGAGAAACCAAGTATCATTATGGAAATGGTATGATGGAAGGTTAATGGGACAATGAAATGTAAGGAATAGTGAAGGAAAAAGAGGATATAAATGTGACATTTCTGAGGCCCAACATGCCCCCCAACTCAACTTGTTGCATGTCCTCATGCAACCATGCATGGATCTTCTTAAGAACTTTTGGCATTAAAACTATGGATTTCATTGATGATGTCCTTTTAACAAGGAATGCTTCCAGGGTATGCGATACAAGAGTAATAGCATGTGAAATATGTGTAACAACATGTGAAATTTGTGTAACAACATGTGAACTTTTCTTATGGTTGGTTCTTGTGTGACAACCATGAATACAAAAGATGTTGGTTCTTGTGTTAACAACATTCATTTCACTTAATGATTTTCTTGCTGCAAGAATTTAGCCATGTACTTCACTGGAAATAATAAGCTATCAATGTGCATAAGAGAGCATCAATGAGTATAAGAAAGCCTTTTCTTTATCTTTGTGAATCATGCCAATACGTATATCAATAGAAATGCAACAAAGTGTTGTTGGAAAAGAAATGTTAGTGAATCATAAATGGAATAATGGTAATGAATATGTGGTGAAATAGTTTAGTTCCCCCCCCAACTAAAGTGGTTGCATATCCTCATGCAACTTAGGGTAGGTTATGGAAGGAAAGAGAACATGGCAAGGAATTTTCCAAAATATTCAAGTCAGCATATAAGGAATCGTGTGATTAAATATTAGAAAAGAACATACCTCCACTTACCCAAAAAGTAGATGTAGCTATTGTGGCTGCTGGATCAAGAAAACGTGATTGGCGTTGTAGCTGCAACTATTGTAACTGTTGAAGCAAAGAATATCTGACTGTGACTGATGGAAGATGGAAGGTGTCACTGCTACAAGATCAGGAAAATGGAACTGCTAATGTTGTTGCTACTATAACTGGATCATGGGATGTGAAGGAATCTGAGCTGCTACTGTTGAATCATGAGAAATGTGGAAGGCAAAGAATATGGAATTGTAGTACTCTCATAGATCCGAAATAAAACTGCTGCAACTGCTGAGGGGATCATGAAAAAGTGTAAAAGTGTATAGTCTTCACCCGCTACAAAACCGATGGTACAATTCTCATCATGCGAATGAATGTGTCGATGTCGAGCATGAAGATAAATCATTGGATTATCGACCATTGATGAATGTCGTTAACTATTGCGAGACAAACTCACCAGTGATGTCAATGAGTGTCAAGGTACCCGAGTACATCTTGCGAAGTGAAAATAGATGGGATGATGTCAAGCCACTTGCAAGATCTAACGATCAAGGGACATTGATGTATTCCCATGGTTGCTAGCGAGAGAGATTTCCATTAAGGCATGCAAGCCTCAAGGTACTAAAAAAGGAACTCTAGTCTATATCCCAAATAAGGTGTCGAGGTCGATGGGGCAAGACCGTTGAAAGGTGGGCCGTAAGGAATCCCACATTAGTCAACACGAGTTTATAAAAAGAGTGGTAGGACTATAGATGTAAATATCTCAGTAGAAACAGGGTTTATGGAAAGGAAATGTAATCATGGAAAAAGGGAGTTTGTTTTATTCAGAAGGAAAACTGGAAAGGAAAAAATGAACTGAAAAAGATAAGGGAAATGATGTATGCAACTCAGAAAAATAGGCGTGTTAAAGCATGAAGGTTAAGGAAATGGAAGATGTCTTCAACAGAGGGATGACCAATTGGCTTTGAAGGAGAAATGGGATAGTGTCACAGCATGAAATTTGACAAAATCCGGAAATAATAGTGTATCAGCATGGTTGTTGTGTAACAACAAACACTAAGATGTGCAAAAAGTTTCTGTGTAGCAACAAAATGTTTCTGTGTAACTCTGTAACTGTAAAATGTTGTTGTGCATCAACAAACATCAAGATGTTTCTGATGAGTAACAACTCCTTCAATATATCTAGCAAAGCATGTATTATTTGAAGAATGTTGTGATTCATGAAAATCACTGCAGCATGGGATGCGCTCGGCTGTGAATCTGAAAAGCTTAGACAAATTCCTGCATAAAAATTGTGAGATTTCGAAGAATATATCATGCAAAACAGAAAATAAGTACGAATGCGAGAAAATCATAGAAATAAACTATGTTTTTATACCTATTGCCCTTGCATACTTGTTTGTATTCGATCGTTGTGACAGTGACTCAAATAAAAACATAAATCGTGAAAACAACTCATGAATTTTTAGAATGTCTAGTTGCAAATAGGTAGTTTTACAATGTTTTTGAGGTTTATGATTTTATAATGTTTTTTGTTATTTTTATAGTTTTGTAAATTTTGTTTCGATTTTCTTTCCATAAAACAAACGAAATCATTTTTTTATGATTTTACATTTTTATTGATTTTATTTTTATAACACACCCAAAATAAATAAATAAATAATGGCAAAAACACTCAAAATTAAAATTATGAGCTACATCCTTGGTCATTTGTTTCCGAATCAATAAAGAATAGAAACATGTTGCCTGCAAAACACATCGATCAGAGATACCAAGAGCATAAATATATCACAAAAAATTTATTGTTTCGGCCCTACTTGGTTGTTCCATTCTGTCACGGCTCAAGCCTCCAATCGTAATTAATTGCACCAAATCTACAAATCAGACTCCTGTACATAAAGAAATCTGCCATTTCTACAATTTCATTTACAATAATTTACATAACAAATAGTATGTAATTCATCATATGATAATAAATGCTCAATAGTGTATAATTGAGCATAAGTATGAGAAAGGCATGAATTATAAGAATGCAGGATTTCGAATTAAAGAGTAGGCAGCCTTTGGTGTGGACTCCTAGAGCGGCTGGCACTATTGCAAATTGTTTAATACCTTCCAACTGCAAAGTGAAAAATCAAAGAACAGCTAAGAAGGCTACTCCAACATCAAATAACTTGGAAATAATGGAGTAAGTGCCAGTTGTAAGCACCAGTTATAAGCTTTAGTTGTGGGAATCATTTGTAGGTGTGTTAAGAGTCAATTCATAGTTGAGAGTTCAGTTGTCTTTGGTTTGCATGTAACCGACTCAGTAGAGTTTTTTCCTATATAAGGATGTAATCCATATTCATTGAATAATATAGAAGTGAGCATAGCCTCACCGTGTTGTTTGTTTCACATATTTTAACTTGGTATCATAGCTGGTTGGAGATCCAACTCTCTTTGAGGCGAGATCCAAGAACAAGATCTCGAATTTGTTTTTGAAAAATCAACGACGCCCCCCCTATACAGTGTTAGAGAGCGTCGACGCTCTCACACTTGTAAAATTGATTTTTTCGGATCCTTGGCGCTCCCGTTGAATGCTTATGAGAGTGTTTCTGCACCGACGCCACCCCTTCTACATGTACAGAGCACTACAACGCTCCCCTTTCCATTGACACCAAGTGCCAGCGCTGAACTTGCCAAGTTAGAGAAGCACTGACCAGTTTTCGCGTGAAGACTGCTGCGTGAGTTTTTTTTTTGAAGAGGAGGTTATAGTTTGAGCATTAAATAAGAATCTACGACTTGCATGCCACGATTTGAGTGAGTTTTGAATCGTAAATCGTGAAGGTTCATGTCTTTTTTTAAAAGGTGGACATAAGATGTGTTTGAATGCATGTGTGGATATATGTTGAAAACATGGAGTTTGAAGCTCGCTTAAATTTCATTAAAGTGAATATCTTTTTGAAGTTTATTAAAAGAGGATATATTTTTTAACTAAAGTGGAGATATGAAAGGATAAAAGATATCATAGCTTAGCTTAGTGGATGGCTATTGATTTCTAAGTGGATGCATGTGTATTTAAATAAAAAAAGGGAAACGTTTTTTTTTAAGAAATTTATATTGTTTTTTTTTTATATATAAAGTGGTGTGAGGCTTCTATAGGTGAAGAGGGAGTTATAAGTATTTTAAATAGTGAAGTGGCTATTTTAAAAGTGGATATTTTGGATATTAAGGTGCATGCATGCATGATTTAAGCTAAGAACAGAGATAGATTTAGATCAGTGGAGGATTCTAAGGCAAAGCGATGGACTGCTCAGCATAGGAGAAAACTTGACAGAAAGTTGCATATTCTTGGTGTTTCACTTTCAGAGAATATCTTGCAGCGATGGCAAATCCGCTGGCAAAGACCTACCTCAATGAAGCCAACAAGTTAGATGGATTGAATTTCATTAACTGGAAATTCAAGATGCAAACGCTCATGGAAGGCTATGGTGTCTGGAACATTGCGAAGGGAACTGAACTAAAACCTGATGTGGCTGCAGGTGTAACAGCAACACAAATCCAAGATTGGGAGAAGTGCGAAAACAAGGCAAAGGTATTGTTGCACATGTCTATTAAAGATAGCATAATTCCACATATTAGAGAAGCTACAACTTCTGCTGCAACATGGAAAACGCTTAAAGCATTGTATGAAACTAACAACACAAATCGCATTTTGTTCCTGAAAACTAAATTGCTAGGCATTAATCTAGTTCATTTACTAGCTTATATTTTAATCTGTTAGTTCATTTTTGGGTCGTATTAAAGAGGTGAAAGACAAGCTAGTAAATATAGGGGAAATTATTTCCAACACTGATCTGGTCACTATTACCTTAAATGGTATGCTAGAAGATTATCATATGTTCATAACAGGTCTCGTGGCAATGGAGAAACCTCCTACGTTTGAAAAACTAATAGGCATTTTGTTGCAAGAGGAAGAGAGTCGCAAGAATCTGAAGCCTCCGAGTAAAGATTTGGCACTGTGGTCAAATAATAGATATGCGAGAGGGAGATCAGGAGTAAGAGGCAGAGGAGGCAGTCCATGGCAGAGAGGTGGTTCATGGCAGAGAGGCAGTTCATGGCAAAGAGGCAGTTCATCGCAGAGAAGACAATCTCCAAATCAAGGTATACAATCTGATAGGAATGAGTCTAAGAGTTGTTTTTATTGTGGTTGACCTGGACATATGGTTAAATACTCTCATAAGAAGAAAACTAATGAGGCTAGGAATAAACCTAGAACACATTCAGGTCATTATGTTGAAAAATCTTCAAATCAAGATCTTAGATTATTTATTGCTAGTGATGATATTGATGAACCCCCAAATTTTGACTCATGAGATATTAGGCTGTTTGTGTCTAACATTGCTTTATTTTCTGAAACGGATGATTATGATGCCTGGTTTCTGGATTCTGGAGCATCAGTACATATGACTTGTAATAAAAATTGGTATGCTAATTTTAAAGAAACACAGAATGGTGCCAACATATACCTTGGAGATGACTGCACTCATCAAATCAAGGGATATGGAGACATTCCTGTGACATTGTCGAATGGTACTGTTCATCACATTCGCAATGTGGTGTATGTGCCAGGAATAAAGAAAAACTTGATCTCTGTGTCCACCATTACAGATCAGAACTTGAAGGTTGAATTCTTCAAGAATTATTGCATAGTGAAGGATCTACTGGACCACGGGAGTCGGAGCAGGAGGTCTATACAAAATTGATGTTACCAGCAAAGCACATCATGCATTGACATCTGCAACTATGCCAACATAGATTCTTTGGCATCAAAGGTATGGACACATCAATCATCCTGATTTATTGTTATTACAGAAAAATAATATGGTTGAAGGACTTCCCATGTTAAAGAATGAGAAGGTTGCTTCTGATGGATGTGCATTAGGAAAGATGCACATAGATGAATTCCCCTCTAATCTTGATAAAAAAAAGAGAGATGTGTTAGATCTTGTGCATACTGATGTTTGTGGGCCTATGCAGACTAGGTCTTTAGGAGGTGCATTTTACTTTCTGTTATTTATTGATGATTGCACAAGATACACATGGGTTTACTTCCTTAGACAAAAAAGTGATGTTTTCTAGTACTTTAAGGAATTCAGAACCATGGTGGAAAATCAGACAGGAAAATCCATCAAAATCCTCCGTTCAGATCAAGTGGGGGAGTATAAATCAGGGGACTTCAACAAATATTGCAAAGATAATGGAATAGTACAACAGTTTACAATACCTCACACTCCACAGAAAAACGGAGTCGCTGAAAGGAAAAACAAAACTCTGGTAGAGTGTGCACGCAGTATGATGAAAGGTAATAATCTCTCAAATGCATTTTGGGCTGAATCCATAAATACTGTTATTTATTTAAAGAATAGAATTCCAACAAGGTGTCTTGATAATGCTACTCCTTTTGAAGACTTGAATGGTTCCAAACCTACATTTCATAATTTGAAAGTTTTTGGGTGTAAGAATTTTGCTCATATTCCAATTGAGAATAGGAGGAAATTGGATGCTAAAGCCATTAAATGTATTTTCGTTGGGTACTATTCTGAATTTAAAGCATACAAATTGTTTGATCCTGCTACTCACAAAGTATTTGCAAGTAGAGATGTACTTTTCCATGAGCAGGAAGCAGGAAATCATGACGACAACAGTCATGAGGAATGGAAGAGACTTCTTGATGAAGGATTTAAAGAAGAGCAGCAGCAAAAACAGCCCACACAACAACATCCATCCCCGCAACGACAACAGCAGCAGCAGCAACAAGAAGGACTCAGTGATATGGACAATTCAAGCAGTCACAGTTCACCTAGAGGTGAAGACAGGTATTCACAAAGTGGGGAGGAATATAATCAATTGAGAAGATCTTCAAGACATATTCGGCTTCTTGAGAGGTATAAAGACTATGCCCTAATGAGTAGCATTTCAAATGTCATACAACCCATGAGTTTTTATGAAGCTAATGAACATGATGAATGGCGAAATGAAATGGAGGAAGAATATGAATCTACGATGAAAAACAATACTTGGGAATTGACTGAATTGCCTAAACATAAGAAGCCCATTGGATGAAAATGGATATACAAACCCAAGTTTAAATTAGATGGTAG
>ML794167.1:543617-573705 GCA_009831015.1 Picea engelmannii
TTTTGAATGGTGAGTTAAAGGAAGAGGTTTACCTTACTCAACCTAAAGGGTTTGTTGAAAAGGGGCAAGAACACTTAGTGTGTAAGTTAAAGAAAGCATTGTATGGACTAAAACAGGCACCTAGGTCATGGTATGAAAAGATAAACTCTTTATTTCTTCAACAGGGTTTTATGAGGAGAAAAAGTGATCCAAATCTGTATACCAAATTTGATGAACAGGGGTATATAGTATTGATTTCATTATATGTTGATGATTTAATGATTGTAGGAAATGCAGAGAAGTTAATTGATGAAATCAAGGAGCAATTATCAAAGGTATTTGAAATGAAAGATCTTGGTGAGTTACATTACTGCCTAGGTCTTGAAGTTTGGAGAAATGCATGCCAAACTTTTGTTTGTCAGAGTAAGTATATCAGAGAAATACTTAAGAGATTTAAAATGGATCAGTCTAAGTCTTCTACTATTCCCATGCAGGAGAATGTGAAACTTTCTTGTGATGATGGTTCGAAGGAGGTTAATGGAACTGTGTATAGATAGATGGTGGGTAGTCTGAATCATCTCACCACAACCAGACCTGATATTTCATATTCTGTGAGTGTGTTAAGTCAGTTCATGGCGAAATCTCATGAAATCCATTGGAATGAAGCAAAGTAAGTACTTAGGTATATAAAAGGTACACTTGATTATGGTATTAAATATACTGATGCATTTGATGTTGAGTTGACATGTTATTCAGATTTTGATTGGGCTGGAAATATGGATGATCGAATATCAACCACTGGATATGCACTCAACATTGGATCCAAGGTTGTTTCATGGAGCAGTAAAAAGCAGCCTACTGTATCTTTGTCTTCTACTAAAGTAGAATATAAAGCCTTGTGTGCAGCAACTTGTGAAGCTATTTGGTTAAGAAGACTTCTTCAAGATGTTGGAGAAGAATGAAAGGAACGTACGATGATCATATGTGATAATCAAAGTTCAATCAATATTGTGAAGAATCCAATTTTTCATGCAAGGACAAAGCATGTTGAAGCTCAGTATCATTTTGTTCGAGAAAAGTTGTAGTCAAATGAAATAACTCTTGTGTATTGTAATACTAGTGAAAATGTTGTTGATATTTTCACTAAGCCTCTTGGAAAGATTAAGTTTGAGTTGTTTAGGGAGATGTTAGGTGTAGAATTCAATCCATTCTCCATGAAGGGGGAGACTTGGAAATAATGGAGTAAGTGCCAGTTGTAAGCACTAGTTATAAGCTTCAGTTGTGAGAGTCAGTTGTAGGCGTGTTAAGAGTCAGTTAATAGTTGAGAGTCTAGTTGTCTTTGGTTTTCATGTAACCGACTCGGTAGATTCTTTTCCTATATAAGGAAGTAATCCGTCTTCATTGAATAATACAGAAGTGAGCATAGCCTCACCGTGTTGTTTGTTTTGCATATTTTAAGTAAATACGCCAGACATGATGTACTTGAAGATAATTCCAGAACAATGAAGCCAATACGGACTTAGTTTTGTTCCTGGACCTGAGCAAGAGTTTGACTGCATATTGCCATTTTGGAAAACCGTCCATCTCGAAATCTACCTTCTTTACGGTCCGAAAAATCAAAATTTCTCCCAAACCAAGCAAAATTTTCAAAAACCGTTCACTAGACAGCTAAATGAGACCCGTTTGCACAAAACCCATGTGCCATATTTTTGAAATTTGTCACTGTTTGCTCAAAAATTCCATCTAAAGTTGACTATCTGCAAACGGACGTCAATTGCCAGACAATTTTCAGAGCAATCACAAATATTATTATTCGTCCAGAAAGAACTAATAAATAATTATTGGAATCTATGGATGCATCTTCATGGGTTGTCATGAGTAGATAATAAATTATAGCAATTGGTTATGATTGTAAATATTTGATAATATCAACAACACAAAGAAATCGGAAGAAAAAGTGAAGAGAAATAGGCTCAATAGATTTCTATTTGTTAACGGCATCCACCGAAAGGGAAGTGGAGTCTCTGATCAAGCTAGAAGATGGTATAAATGTGAGATCCACATTCTGATCCAGATTATGAGAGGAGCTCTAGAAAATGAAAAGGAAGGCTCCAAGATTTTAAGAGATCTTCTAGCAAAACAAGGATTTAAAAAGGAATAAACATAATCCAAGATGCAACGTATCACCAAGAATCATTGTCTTGGAAACATAGCACATGTTGTTAAAACAATTCTAATAATAGCATTCAGGCTTGAAATATATGAGTGATCGTAACAATCCATGGATTTTAGCCAAGAAAAACTCCAACTAGACCCTTGAAATTCTTATGACGATAGACACACTTAACTAAGTTTTATTTTTGTTTTTTAACAAGAATATAAAAAATGTGATTCTTTGTCAATGATTTGCCTCTAAATGAATGCACGATAGATATCTTAGTTGACCATAGGTGCCTTAACGTGCTATTTCGTTTTTTTTTCTTTCGGGTGAATGTTGGATGAAACAGTTTCATATTCTCATTTTGCAGGGTTCATGCCAAGACAAATGCTGTAAATTAATCCCATAGCCATGCTTTTGATAAACCTGTTGTAAGCTATTTTTTTATTTTATTTTTCATTTAGTATGTGTGCATTATTCCTATATAGAAATTCAAATTGCAAATTAAGGTTTTTATTTTGATTGTTTTGTTGCAGAATTAATTTCCAGGTTACAGGATAAAGAAAGAGGACAAGGCGGCATTGATGCGACTCAAAACTAGAAATAAACCAAACCAAGAAGACACAGTTCAATCGTGGCACAGTTCAACCACTGTTACAGCAAAAACATCATTGTTTCAGCATGAACTTTTTTTACTGTGACAACATGTTGTAACAACATGTAAAAGTTTCACTGTAACAGCATATAAAATTTTCACTGTAACAACATGTAAATTTCGCTGTAACAACATATAAAATTTTCACTGTAACAACATGTAAAATTTCGCTGTAACAACATACTGTAACAACATGTGAATTTTTCATTGTATCAGCATGCTATAACAACATGTAAAATTTCGCTGCAACAACATGTAAAATTTTGTTTTGTTTTTATTCATCTAATTTTTATTGTTAATCATGTTTGCAAAAAAAATCATTCTTGAAATCCAAATCATCCCTATTTTCTGATCCTCGCGATCGCTCAAAGCACAGAGGAGAGCATACTTATTTGAAAAAAAATAGAGCAAAAACGTTGTCTTATTCGCTAGCCTACCTACTCTATGCTAATTGAAATTAAAAATTGGTTACGTCTAGGAAAACTTCCAATGGAGCCAAGCATGTAACAATAACAAAAATATATTCATGTGCAATTTTTCAAATGAAAGATAGAAATTTACATGAATAAACGAATTTTGTTGTTGTAACGGTAAACTAACTAAATAAAAATGAAATTTATCTAATCGAGTTCTTACCTGGAACCATTGCTCGATAATGCTTTCATAGGTGTGTTTTTCCTCGCTTAGATCTTGTTGTAACTCCTCTTCATCTTCCTCAATCTCCTGCTCAAATGCGTGTTCGTCATCTAATGTGTAGGAGTCTTCAGATCTTGAATCCTCATTTGTTGCTGGAGGAGTGTTTGAATCTTTCATTGCTGTCAAGATCTCCTCTTCCTGAGAAGAGGAGATCCCGACTTTCACGAGGATCTGAGTGAGTAGTTCCAATCTGACACTCATTATTAAAACATATTGAAAAAGGAGGTTCTTACAGCACCCCCCAAAAAAAAAAAAAAAAAAAACACATGAAAAATACTCTTGTTGAAATACATACTCTCCACCGTTGCAGAAAACACACTTGCTACAATTGAAATTCACACTTGCGAAAAATGAGATTTGCGTAAATTGAAATTCACACTCTAGAGATGGCAGGGAGAACATGAGGAGTCTCCACTCAAGTAGCTTCTATGACCCCTTACCAACACATGCAGACACACTTGCGGGAAATCAATCTAAACTTCAATCCATCATGCTTCCCTGACAACGATGCCAAAATGTTAGGCAGAAATATTGTCGTTTTAATTCCGTTGTAGTATTTGCCCAACTATTTCCTTTTCCAATCTGAGGTTCGTAGGCTTACAAAGCACATACACTATATATGCAGGATTGAAGTAGAAGTAATCTAATCTAAATTTCTGAAATGAAGTTAATCTAGGAAAGCATTGAAAGACTAACTAGGAAAGTAGGAAATTGCATAAGGAAAAAACAATACAACATGTGAAGAGTTGAACGACAAAAGACATATGTGAGCTCACACAATATATCAATCTCAATTTATATTACAAGAGTCAAATGACAAAGAATGAAATAATAACAAAGCTAAGAATCAAAGCTAAGAATCCCCTTCTAAGACTTCAAGCTGATCTAAGTCTAATCTCTCATCTCTAACTCCAATTTCCCAAATTATCCATTACATGATGTCTCTCAACTTATTCCTTCAAATCCTCCACTCATATCTTGGATAAGATATCCTATCAAAATCTCCATGATCTTCTCCTTTGAATATGCTTGAATGATTGTCCCAAATATTCTTCAAATCTTCAAAGATTGAATATTAAATTCGAATTTGAGGCTAGGTGGTAATATTTGACTTTGTTGAAATCTTCACATATGCCTGCACACATAATCAAACTCATCCAACCATGATATATAATGAAAATATGTCATTTTTCTAATATTTAATCATAAATTCACTTATAATATTTAAATGAATACAATGGAAAATAATAAGGAGAAACCCAAGTATCATTATGGAAATGGTATGATGGAAGGTTAATGGGACGATGAAATGTAAGGAATAGTGAAGGAAAAAGAGGATATAAATGTGAAATTTTTTAGGCCCAACACGTGCTAGGATCATAGTAGCTAACCTCCAAACAGTTATTTCTAGGATCATGCATCCACTTGTTAGTCCAAACATTCTTTCTATGCATAGTTATAGCATATATTTAACTATTATTATCAGATCTATGCATATCAAACCTTCTTTCATCTATTAGGGCCCTAGTTTTCAAGCTAGGATAGAATCTGTCAGCCATAACTAGATCCATACTTTTGAAACAAAAATTTCCACTTATCTTACTCCTAAAAATCTCAAAGCCTTCAGATCTAGAAATTTTCACTATTCTTACCTTTATCAGAGCACAGAGCTTGCATATCTTACCTTTTTTAAGAAAAACTTCTTACTTTTACCTTTCTTGAAGTACAAAGCATTCAAATCTTACCTCTTTTCTTCAGATCTGACCTCTTTTATTTAGCATAGAACTTTATAAATCAAGTAGAATGTTGCACACTAGAGCGATAGATCTATGCAAAGAGCTTCCACAGTTTTAGGTCGGATCTTTGCACAAAGCTTCTTCTTCCTTAGTTCCCAGCAGTCACAGTTTCAGGTCCCGGCAATGGAACCATTTGTTGGCACAAGGGTAGACCCAGGGTTCAACGCTACAACAACGCACCAACAAATCCATAACTACCGGCCCTTTCGGCAACACCCGTGAAGTAGATGAAGTCTCACCCGAGGTAGAGGCATGGATGGTTACAGGACTCAGGTGTCTGCAACCTTAGTTGGGACACAGATCTGTGATTGTAATACTTAACAGAGCACTTAGCACCGACAATTTATCAATATTTTACCACTATTCTACTGCATAGATAAAACATATCATCGCATCATTCACTCATATCTGATGTATCTAAGCACTTATCATAAAGAGTTAGATTAAATCTAGTAGATTCAATCACTAAGCACATTCACATAGGTCAGATCTACTTCCATATACATCATTAGCATAAAGCATAAACAAATCTATCTATCTGTATAACAACACTTAGCAAGTAAATACATAAACATATCAAGACATTGCACAAAGCAAGACAACGCAGTATTTATGTGGTTCACCCCCACCCTGGGACTACATCCACCAACTCTTCTTATTTATTGTCTTCAGTCAATAAGTTACATGCACAGAGCCACAAAATATTACTTCACATAGGATAGGAGATCTGCGCGCACCTCGCCAGATCCGCCTTCCCTGAGCTAGGTTACAACACTAAGCCTTATACAGTCACTTGCACTCAGCTCTAGAAGCTTCACACAGTATGCACAGATCTCTTACAATACTTCGATCACATAGAGCTAGCACTTAGCCATCTATCCAACATCACATAGATGTATTCTCTATATCTATCCTTACATTTCCTAGACATCTATATATACATTACAAAATAGGCCTAAACATGGGTAAACCCATGGGCCGACATCCCATACCTGTTACATAATCCTAAATCCCAAAAAGGACCCAAAAAGGGGTCAAGATCCCATGATCTATGTTTCATCTTGCGCTCCTCCTTTGATAGGCTGTCGAAGTCCCAAAATAGGTCAAACTTGACCAAAGATCTCTCAAAACTTGGTCAAGGACCAACATTCCCCATTGGGTGGTGAATGTTGTCTTTTCTTTATCTTCCTCAAAAACTGTTATCTGGTTATAACCAGAGTATCCATCCAACAAGGAAATTATGTGTGCTCCTACCACCCTCTATAAAATATGATCCATCTTGGGGAGGGGGTAATTGCCCTTCAAATAACACTTGTTTAGATTTATGAAATCAACACATAAGAGTATCTCCCCACTCTTATTCTTTACAGGCACTAAGTTGGCCACCCAGTTTGAATACCTTAATGGTACAATAATCTTGGCATCCAACATCCTTTCTAGCTCCTTCTCAATTATGGACATTAACATGGGATTGATATGTCTAATCTTCTGTCTGAATGGCTTGGAGACAGTTTTTATAGGGATCTTGTGTTGGATGATGTCAGTATCAAATGTTTTCAAATCTTCATAGGACCATGCAAATGTATCAACGCACTTTTTAATGAGACTGACATACCTGTCTTTTTGTTCTACAGCCAATGTTTTGGACAATTTGATGATATTGGGATTCCCAGTGGTCCCAATATTTCACTCTGTCACCTTCTCTTCTTGATTATTCATGGTAGTTCCTTTGTAAACATAATTGTTGTCGAACAATTTTCCAATGGTACTAGTCCTCTTGGAATGTGATTGGCTTTCAACTCCACAATATCATGACCACCCACTGTCTTTAGAAGATGATAAGATTGTTGATCTTCTAATTTCTCATTTTCATCTTCTTGACTTTCGTGATCAATCGAGATATTGGAGAATTCATCAATGGCATGAAGAAATCTCTGCAACTTTAAATCATCACTAAAGAATTTCCAGTGCTTTATGTTGTATGGTATGGTTGTTCTATGTTTGATTTCCACCTGATATTTAATATTTGGGCCAATGGGAGGCCTGAACGTGCTAGCAGCTAAGGCCAGAGAATCAACTTTTTGATTCTGTTCTTTGGGAATGAAAGAGAGGTTAAATGCTAGAAATAAATTATCAATCGAGTCCCATACCTCGTTCATGTACTGCTTGAGCCTATGTTTCTTAGCTTGATAGATATTCCTCACTTGATTGATGACCAACTCAGAATCACCAAAAACTGCTAAAAAATCAATGGACATGTCTTTGGCAACCCTCAATCCCAATACCAGAGCTTCATATTCAGCTATATTGTTAGTAGTCTCAAACTCTAGATTATAAGAGAGGGTTATAACTTCTTTTGAAGGGGAAATGAGGAGAATAACTGCACCAGATATGTGTTTTGATGAAGATCCATCAAAATACATCTTCCACACCTCGTTTTGTTGACCAATAATTGGCTGATCTCTGCGTTGGTTGACTAATATTTCAGGTTCATCGTCATCTAAATGAAAAACATACTAACCAATCCCATCCTCAACAACATAAATGGGGTGATTGATTGGGTTATAATGATCACTGACTATGTAGGATAACCTTACCTCTCTATATATCCTCCCGTGCTCACCACCAAACACATGAATGGTGGCATATGTGAGGTCCATTTTCAATGATCCTCCAACCTTCGTAGCCAAAGTTCTGGATAATAGCATGCCAAACTTTGGGGGGATGTCGGCCACCACAATGTCCATCACTACACTCTTCATGGTTAATTTTTCTAGATAAAACACCATATCCTTTATCAATCCTAGGCATTTTACTTTCTTGGAATCAAAGGAGTATAGGTCTTGGTAAGGCTTGGTAATCTCTAGACCTATTTCTTCCATATCAACTTTGGGCATGACATTGTGAGAGGGTCTTGAGTTCATAAGATAGTTGTGTAGGATCTTATCATGGACATTTAGAGATATATAGAAAGGAGGAGAACCATCAGATCCATCCTCAATGTGTGGACCCACAGTAATGGATGGATTTTCATCCTATAGACTAATGACATCAGAAGATACACTAGAAGGAGTAGGTTGCAGAAATTTCATGATGGATTTCTTGAAAGGTTCATTTTTTAACAATTTCGTCAAAGGGACAGGAATCTTGATTTTTCTCAGATCATGTTCCAAGATGAAATAGGTTGGTGGCTTATCAACTTCCTTTGTTTCAGGGGAAAGAGGTTTTGATAGTGGAGATGAATGAGTTTTAGATGGCATACCTTTATTTGGATTTGGCTTGGGAGGGGATTCTTCTTGTTTTCCTTGATCAGAGGTGGTGGCCTTGGAAGCTCCATTTCTCGTCCTCAAATCATATTTCTTATTGGGTTGACCTTGGATAATTCCCTCCTCCCCTATCTGATCATCAAATTGATTTGACAATTGAGATACCTCATATTCTTGTTGTGTTAAATGACTGGTATAATAATTTGTCTCATTGAAAAGAACAATAGTATCGCCCACAACATAATTGTTTTCATCTATCTCCTTGATATTATTGTTTTGGAAAGGGGGCACTACCCTTTGATCATCAACATTTCTCCTTTCTCTCTACATTACTTGAGGAGAATCATTAGTCCTTCTGGATTGGTTCTGATTTCTATTACCAACCCCTTGAAAGGTTCTATTTGGTTGTTTGGATTCCCATTTTAGCTTCACTATCTCAAAAGTCAGATCCTTCAAAATCTTAGTCATATTTTCAAGTTTGGGATCATATGTAGCTGGGTTAGAGGAGGTAGGGGCATCGTCTCTCTATTTTTTCTTCTCTTTTTTAGATCTAGTCTTTAATCTGTCCAATGCCAAAATATTATATTCAACTTCAATGGATACTTCCTGCATGGATAACATAATGGTTTATCTTCTCTCTCTTAGGAAGAGGGAGAATTATGTATCAAATGCATCAACATAAGTGATCTTGGCAGAAGCTTCAGTTGGTTTGATTTCATATGGGATTCTACCATACATTTTATTGAATCTCTTGGTGAAGTCTGAAATAGATTCAACATTTTTTCTCTTTAGAGCCCCAAATTCAGTGATGTAATAGAGATAATCTCTCCTATATCCCCATTGTTTTATAAAAGCTTCATCTAACGCCCCAATATCTGCAATGGAGGCTAGAGGAAGAATTCTGAACCATTTTCTGACCTCCCCATCCAGACTCTATGCAAACAACCTCATCCACACATCTGAATGATCAATGTTAAAGTTATCTGCAAAACTATAAAAGGCTACTAGATGTTCTTCAACAGTTATTTCACCCTCCCCATTATATCTTGGTAGATATTTCATGTAATTTGTGGTTGGGAGTGCATGTAAAACTACAGGTAGCACTAAGGGTGCATATCTGGAAGCAATTATGACATCCATCCTATTAATGGCGATGGCTTGAACAATAGGGATCTACAAATTTATGGGAGATACCGGAGTGGATGCAGGACTAGATGATGAAGAGGAATCAAGAGTAGGAGATTTATGAGCCCCTTTGGAAATATGATTCTTAGGGATAGCAAATTCAAGCTGCTCGTGATGATGGTTTGAAGTATTCTCTTGGTGTGCAACTTTTCCCTTGAGAGGGGAAGTGTATCTCTGAGATACAGTGGATTTCCTTAGTTACCTTTCTAGCTCAAAGAATATTGTGTTATTCTCAGGGTTATAATCAGCCTTCTTGGCTTTGTTGTTTTCAGATTTGGATCTTTTGAATCCTTTTATGGGCGCCAATATTTCTTCTTTAAATTTTACTCAGTGAAGTCACTAGGTCAAATATGGCAGTCTTTCTTTGTCTGATATTTGTTCACCATCAAAGGTCAGATCTGATCAATTTTCATTCTCCTAGGGAAAGATATTTCATTACTCCATTCCCCGGCAATGGCGCCAAAAGATGTTGGTCCTAAGGTCTGCACTTGACTGCTAAAGGGAAAAGCTAGGTCACTTATCAGTTTAGAATGATTTCTTCTTTTAAATTTTTGTTGGTTGGTTAGAGGGTTATTATATCAAGACAAATTCAAGGTTGGGTTGGCAGAATGATATGGATGAGGGCCCTCCTTGGCCAATGGCACACTAATGACAGACCAATGAAATAATAGAAAATAGAGGGAAACAACAAACTACTCAATGAATAATCTGTTGCAAGAAGTTCAATACTTAAAATATCATTTCAAGACATAAAACATGTATCAAAACACAATAACTCCCACAGGTTGCAGAAAAAAAATCTTCACCAAAGAATTAGTTGTTTGACAGGATGCATATCAGTAAAAATAAGTGGTACAATATTTGAAAAGAAATGAAATGTACGTTGCACAAATAAAAAATTGTATTCAAGATAAGAATAAAAACACATGAAGAGTTGAATGAAACATTATCATCAAGAGTATGTTCACCAGGTAGAGATCTTTAATCTATGCATAAAACGGGTCCAACCAATCAGTTGTATTGCTATTCTTTTCTCAAAAAATCTAACCCGTACAATATCCAAAAACTAACTATTTAAAAGAGTTGCAGAGGCTCTCGTCCTTAGGGGATTGAGTCGTAAATTTAGGGAACTGTTCATAAATCAAATAATTAACTTTACTAAGACAATGGACTTAATTAGAAAGAGTGGTTCTTATCACACACAGAATACCACTCTTACATCTAATCTAGGAAAATTCTAGACTTAATCAATAAAACTACTACTGTCTCTGCGACATAACTGATGCATGTGCTGGAGGAACTGAGTGGCCGAAAATAGGCCCAGGAGTGACAGATCATAGATCTATGTTGAACGATGACATGTCTGCAAGCTGTTGGAGGCCACTCAAGATAACCAACTACATGAGTAGAGTTTGATCAAGTGTTTCTGAGACCAATCTGCGTAGACCTGTGACAGAGACTTAACTCTCTGTCTATGACTGAGCTTTCGGAAGCCAAGCACACTTTATATTGACCCCGTCAGATGCCATCTGTACCTGTGAAATATCTTTGTTGGAATGGTTGTTGGCTCATCGAGCATGAGGGGAGATGTGGAGGCGAGCATCCAATCCGGAGATGGGATGAATGGACGCGAGGGTAGATGGCGTGTGAAGGAAGATGCCAAAGTGAGAGGAGGTGTGAATATGGTGGAGGTATCAAGAGTATGGAGTTGGTGATGTGAAGTGAAGGATACATGTGGCACATAGGGAGATGAGGATTAGATAGGTTGGGAAGTGAGTGTAGAACAGGTAGTGAAAGGCGAGAGGGGGTGGTATTGAAAAACAACCGGGAGGAGCTCGGAGCAGGGGGTAGGCAGTAAGTGGATTAGAGAGGGGGGGTCCGAGTTCTTGAGGAGCCTCCATGTTAATTAGGGCCCGCAATGGGAAAACCACTTTCTCGGAACCCCCCCCCCCCATCGTTAAGGGTAGAATGGTCGGGGGGGGGTTCGAGTTGCAATAAGGACCGTTGATCTGGAGAGGTGGGCCACCGCCGATGGAGATCAGCATGGGGGTTAACAGAGGACAAGTGTCGGGTGGTGAGAGGAGTGATAGTAGTGAGTGGGATGAGTGGAGGCGATGCAGTGATATGATGTCATTATAGAACATGATTGCGAGAGATATTTAGCTACTGCAGGGATCGACGGTTCTCATTGACTTGGGATCGATGGTCTAGATTCAATTCGTACTTTTGGGCTTCGGGTGTTTCAAATGTGAAACATGAAAAATATCTCGGAGGAAAATATATGGAGTGAATGATATACTGCCATGTGTCATGATGGATGAACGGTCCAGATTCTCTTCAGAAGTCCATGTTTCAGGAGTTTCAAATGTGAAGCGTGAAAAATCTCCCGAAGGAAAATCTCTGAAGTGAAATAAATGTTGCCACGTGTCCCCTCTAATGGAAAGTCTATATTTACTTCGAGACTTCGTGTCTTTGGCTCTTCAGAGCTTTTGAATATGAAACATGAAAATCTCTAGGAGGAAAATATCTGAAGTGAATGATCGGTTGTCACGTGTCATGATGGATGAATGGTCCAGATTCTCT
The DNA here is from genome assembly GCA_009831015.1 of Picea engelmannii. NCBI lineage: Eukaryota > Viridiplantae > Streptophyta > Pinopsida > Pinales > Pinaceae > Picea > Picea engelmannii. Next base: position 555,936 of record ML794167.1, read on the forward strand.
TCAGAAATCTGGGCTTCAGGAGTTTCAAATGTTAGACTTGGAAATATCTCGGAGGAAAATTTATTAAGTGACGTGGTGGCCTAACGTTGTATGATGTCACGACTGTTGATGTGTCCTGGAAAGAAAGGTGACACGTGTCACGTGGAAATTGGCAAATGACACAACCAAATGACCTGGGATGAATGCCATGTGTCATGACGCATGAGTGTGCCATGTGTCTCGATTGCTAGCTGTCACGTGGTTCGGGACTTCGGCTCTCTGGTTCTTAGGCATTCGACTCTTCAGGACTTTCGAATGTGAACCATGAAAATATCCTAGAGGAAAATCCTTGAAGTGGATGATCTATTTTCGTGTGTCCTTGCTGATGGATGGTCCATATTCACTTCAGACGTTCGAGCTTCAGGAGTTTCAAATGTTGGTTCTTTGAAATCTCTCGGAGTGGTATGGGCCTGTAGTGATGTGGTAGGCTCTTGAGACTTTGGATCATCATCTCTTCATAGGATTAGGGTCTTCAAAAACTCAGTACTTTGAACTTGATATTAAAACCCGTGCGATTCTAGAACCCGAATGGACGAGAGCCTTTGATCTATTTGACCTGATGGATTTCCACTGTCAAAAATTAACATGTATGTTCCCACAGTCTGGGCCCAAAATTTGTTGCTCTGGATTGATGCATTGTTGGACACACCTACCACACTTAGAGGGGGGGTGAATGAGTGTGGGGCTCTTTTTCCCAAAATCTTCCCTCTTTACAAAAACTCCTTAGTTAACATTCAACATTTATTCATTACCCATTGTTGTCATTTATAACCAGTTAGTTGAGAACATATATCAACAATATATCATCATCGTGTCAACACTACAAGGAACAAAAAGAACAGAGGATGTATGTACAATTTTTCTTTTTATTATGAACAATAATCCAGGTATTTATCAACAACAAATGAATAGAGTACAACTTTACAAGAGCACCAGCTCTATAATGCAAGGCTCAACTTACACCCTCAGCACCAACAACAATAAGGAAACAATCCTCAACATATATCAAACTGTCAATAGGTACCCGACCTGTTAGTAGTTCAGCTAGCGTGTGCACGCACCCTAGCTCACTACAACCTTCTTATGCATGCGGCCAGTGTATGCAACAACCTGCATATACCTTATGAGATGTTAGGGTTTGTCCTTCAAGATCAACTCAGATTCTCTGCAATCATTCTCTTCTGTCTCTGACTATCCAATCTGACCACCAGCCAGTCAAACACATCCAAGTTCTCCAATAGCTTGCTCATGCTCCACAACAAATCAATATGAATGCTATCTCAATCATGTATAAACAACTAGTATACCATAGCAATCATGTCACCACTGAATCACAAGAGTACTAATCACTCCATCAACCAAATCATTCAAATTGAATCATATCATAGAAGCCATACCAAGAAATCCCTAAGCATTCATAACACATCAAACAATAGTATCCATCGAGACAACAATGTAACCATACCAGTGTCTCAGTGATAGATCTAAGACCATAGAATGCATATATGGAACCTACCTCATCATCCAAGAGCTTGGAACCAAATCAAACACAAGTCTTCATCATTCCATCCACTATATGCGCCATGTCCTCATACAGCTCATGTGTGTACGTGTCCTAGCCCATTACAGCCCACGTATACCTTAGAATCTAGGGTTTCTAAAGCTCCGAGACTTTTTTCATCAAGATCTCTGACATTTCTAAAACTTTGATGCATCCATGAGATCCTCCTCTCACTTTCTTCCTCAGAATAGATCTTCAATCATGCTCAAGAGATCCACACAAATAAGATTCTCTCACACGAAGCTCTCCATTAATACTCCAAAATATATTCACAAGAAGCTCTCCATTGATCCACGAAAAGGATGATCTACAAGAGACCATAGCTATCTTATTTATACTTTCATCCTCTAGGTCACTTAACCCATTTTCCTTATTTTAGGGTTAACCACTTTCCATAAATAGAAAGTTCTCCAATATTTTATCATCTGAATATTCCTTCTTGATTTTGTCACTTCTTTATCATTTAAATAATGATTTCTTCTTTTAGGTCACTTTGACTTCTTTGACCTTGTGGGCTTCAAGCCAACATATGGGGGTCCTCCAACTTTGTAAAGACGTAACTCTCAAACTGTGAGGAGTTATGTGGCATTCCACATGCCACCGGAAATGGTATGACAAGCACTATCCATATAGGATAGTTTCACCAACAACTTCATTGATCTTAATCTCATTATTTCACATACAAGCATGGGTCCTCCAACCATTCTTCTAGGATAAATCAATCCGTAAAGCATCTTCCCGTGAGGGTTTTCCCCATAAGGAGACCACTTTGGAGTTCATCCATTTGTGAACCTTATCAATCATGATAAGACAATAATGAGTCAAATTTTCATCAAACAAACTATGCATCGTCATGTATCAATGACAACTCATTGATCCATATTCATCTATGCATCATATCAATGATCCATCTTTATCAATAGGTTTCCACTTTGACATATATAATTCTCATCAAGGACTATGCATATACATTTTTCATCAATCAATCAATTACTTGACATCAATCAAACCATTTGCATCAATGACACATGATCCAACAATCTCCCAAATAATCAAACCATTGGCATCAATGACAACATGATCCAACAATATCCCAAATAATCAAACCATTGGCATCAATGACAACGTGATCCAACAATCTCCCCCTTTGGCATTGATGTCAATAACACAACATTGATGTCAACACCAATTACCAATTATTTATGTCAACATGTAGATAAGGCATGCTCTACATTAACAGTCAATGTGACTATCTCTCCACATCAATCTCTCCCCATCAATAGACATCAATCACATCAATGTGATAATCTGTCCCCCTTTGACATCAATGGAAAATGGCCATTCTCCTATTGGGGCTTCTCCCCTTGTCTGAGTGCCTTTGATCTTCCTCTAAATAATCTCTCCCCTTTTGAACAAGGGATATCACTCTGATGTAATGCTGAAAATACATCAAACATACTCCCCCTCTGACCATCTCTCCTCCTAGAAGTATGCCTCTGTGCTCTTTCTTCAAATATAGGGCTCTTTTCTAGGTATGCATCTGATAAATATCTCCTTCTATAATCATGGGAAGAAGAATGACTCCCCCTAAGGGTATGTCTCCCCCTATCTTGTCTGTAAGATGAACAATATGATACCATATGATGATCCTTGGACTTGTTCATGCATCAAACTAGTTCCATACCATGCATCATGAATGTCAACAATAAAAATAAGGAATCATGAACAATATATCAACCACGTACATCATGTACCAAAAATGTGCCCACAATGCACAACACCCATGTACATCAACCATGTGCAAAAAGATATCATCCATGGAATGTATCAACCATATGTCTCTATCAGCATGGCAACATGTGCATCTACCAATATGCCAATCATGTGCATCTACCAATATGCCAACATGTGCATCTACCAATATGCCAACATGTGCATCTATCAACAATCCCATCTATGAGTGTACCATCATGCATCATCACTTACACCAAGCAAGTATATCAACCATGCATCAACAAGATATGGCTCCCCAATGATGTACAACATGATTATCAACTCAACTCACCAACTACATGTCTCAATGTGTATCCCAACCACATGCAAAATGCATGCACCATGATAACCAACATATGCTTCCAATAATACGTCATAAGATATATCAATGAAAATTCAAAATGTACCAGCCATGTACCCCAATAGATCAACATCAATCCATAATCATGGGTTAGTGCCATGCACCCAAGATTTATTTTACATCGTCACCTTACATGATCTAACATAGAACCATGAAAACCTGCAGAAAACAATGTCAGAACCTACAATAAACAATGTCAGACCCCGCATCACAGAGTTATACCATCACATCAAGTTGCAATCCCTATGCATAGCCCTTTTCCTTAGGCTTCACCACATATGTCTGGCATGTTGCACAGACAACTTGCGTATGTCTATGACCTATACAAGGTTAGTCTACGTATGTACGCAACTGATACCATTTTCACCCACGTATGCTTAAGTAGATGACTTACTTAAGCTTCCCTTCAGTCTTTCATCTTGTTCTAGCTATTCTGTCTTCTTCACCCACTTTTGTAGAGGTTCCTGCTTCTCATAACTTGAGCTCTGAGCATCCATATTTTCAAATATGTCTCCCTTTCTTACTTCATTCCTTCTTCTAGCCATGTTAAGTGAATTTCTCATCATGGGGTTTATTCTTGTGTTCCATCACTCCTGGGATTTATGGCCAAATCCACTACATCTATAGCATCTCATGGTGTTACAGTGAACATCAATTTGTCCTACTTGATCACATCTCCAACACCTCATGGTGTTATAAAATATTCCATTATATCTCCTTTCATAAGATCTACACTCAAAATATTTGTGACCATATCCATTACATGAATAACAATGCCCATGAAAAATACTTTCATACCTTTGCTTTCGTGTCCCAAAAGTAGCTTCTTGATGTCTTGCTTGCTTTGTTCTTTTGAGATTTTCTTTGCCTTGTGTAGATGGTTGTTTTGCAACATTGTCTTCCTTATTTGATGGACTTACCTCATTCTTCTTTGAGGTGCTTGCTTCAACATGTGTAGCTTATTCTTTGTATCCAAGTCCTAATTTATCACATGGTGATCTTTGACTTTCCAAGATCTCATCCAAGATTCATCAGCTATTCAAGAATTTGTTTGACTTTTCTACCTTCTTTCTAAGGTCAACAATTTCATCTTCTAACTTACAACATGACTCTTCCTTTTCATTTATTTGATTATTCAATAGTTCTTCTATTCTTTTGGTTTCTTCAATTTGGGTATTTTTTATAACCCTAATTTTCACCAGACATGCTTACCTGGCATCAAGCCATCTCAGATTCCTTCTTTGCCAAAACACTGTTGAAAAGTTCTTCTTAAAAACCCCTTTTATAAAGTCCCACACACCCTACTTCATTACCACATGTGTGTACATGCTAGCTGACCCAAGACAACCTGCGTGTAACTACAAAAGCACAGAAAAAGGAAAGTTGTTGACGGAACACACAACTTTGGGTAAGTTAACTAAACCTTTCAGCCATGCATGGTCGGTCACTCGACCAAATACCTAGCTTCTTCTAGCCTATAAAATAATGGTTAGGGGTCCCATTTGAAAGGAGGAGAATCATAGAAAAGAAACTATACCCGATTGAGCATTCCCTTTGTCCCAACCTTTAGCCATCCTTGTGCAAAAAGAAGTATAGAGAAAAGCAGTTGGAAGACAGTGCAAGAAAAGCCTAGGACCAGGATCAAGGAGCAGTAGCTGACTTTATCATTGTAAGGTATCATTGTGAAGTTAATAAAATAATTTCTTTGCCCGTCCCGCCATATGAGATTGTCATTATTGGAATATTGATTGTATGATTGATTAAATCTCTAACCCGTTAGTTCATAGATCAAATGCATGTGGAGTTCTTTGTTTGTCTTTAGTGAATGCAGGTTAGCATTGGGAGGAGAGTTGTAGTCAAAGAACGACCAAGCACAAAAATGGATCGACATAAAAAACAAAGAATAAGGTTCGTCAACTTAATCTCTTGAGCCGTGTATTTACATATGAGTAATGGGGGTCTAGGCATGGGATGATGGTAAAAAGTAAGAATCTTTAGGTCATTTCTACATGCATGATAAAACCCTTAGTGCTAGTTCGTAGGAGGGATTTCCCACCCAAAACAGAATTGGCAGCCATATTGGGGATCTCTAGGGTTTCTGGGAATGTTTTTTCTTGGGTATTTTTAAGAACTAGTTTCATTTCTTGTTTTTAAAGTTTCTGCAAAAGTCTGAGCTAACAGAGATTCTGGTCTTCCATACCAGTTATCTTTGTTTCTTTGCTTGACTTAATTTTTTTTTCCGAGACCCACAGAGGTACACGCGGCCTGTATAAGGTCTGCATGCGTGTACTCATGCCCTACCTTCCCACAGCTCGCGTGTACACGCTAGCTGAGGAAGTGTCAGTCGTGTGTATGATTCCAGAAAATTCCTTTTAGAGAGGCAATCATCCTCTCCCTTGTCAATAATAATCCTTCTCAGGGGTTTTCTAGAACTCTTTCTAGTCTTTGTTGTTTGCAGTCTATAGCTTAGTTTTTACCTCATATTGGTTTGTTCTATGAAATTTTCCTTCAATTGTTTTCTTTTTCTGTCAAAGTAAGTTTCTGAGTCTTCAAGAGATTCTGGTTCTCAATACTAGTAGTCTTTGTCAGTGCTTGATTGCTTGTAGTTTCATTTTTTGAAGAGTTGCAGAAGTACACGCGGCCTGCATAAGGTCTGCATGCGTGTACATGTGCTCTGACCTTACACAGCTCGCGTGCACACGCTGGCTGTTGAACTGTCAGCAATGTGCCTATTGAGAAAATGTTTTGGTTTAAGGAGAGGCAGTCATCCTTTCCTTGTCAAGAGTTATACCTCTCAGTGTTTGTGGTCTCTGCCATAGCATCTTAGCCTAGGTTTGGACTCTATTATAGCTTTCTTTTTCATTTAGAATATTTCTTGTGTTTCCTAGCTTTTTAAACTTATTTTTAGCTTGAAATTTTAAGAAAAATGAGTTGCATTTTGAAAAACAATTCCCCCTCATGGCCGAGGGGGGCCATGAATCATGCATTCATCAGTTTCTTTTAGAATATTTTGTTATTTCTACTTTGATTGGAAGAAAATATATCAAAAAACTTATTTTGTTAGATCTCTTTCTTTCTTGGCATTTTCTTTGCATTGTTATTTGAAAAAGAAAAAGAAATTAGCATAGCATTGTGTTTTCTTCTAATTTTAAAAAGCATTTCAAAAGAAAAAAAAAAAAATTATAATCATTCTTTGCCAGTGTTCATATAAGTTTCATCATTTTTCACAAGAGTATTAACACCATCAGTTGCACTATCGTACCCTTTTGAGTAAATCAAGCCAGTAAAAAGAATGCTAATTAAAATTTACTAGACTTTATGTTTGTAGGGTCCATCAACTAGATTAGGCTAGAGCCTTGATTTAGGTTGGAGAGGAAACTCTTCAAGGCTATAAAACAAACATAAAATTCTGTGCTAAGGAGTGTAGAAGTCCAGTATCATGAAATTTATCCGAGACCCCCCCACTAGTACATATTGTAAAAATTCCGACGTTTTATTTGCGGCGTTATGGACAAAATTGTCCATATTGTCGCAAAATAGAGGAAATTTATAAAAAAAAAATCATGTTGCCTGATAACGTCGGTCTTTCCAGGTGGACGTTTCTCTTGCTATGTTAACGTCGGTCTTGCCACGTTAACATCGCTCTTGCCACGTTTTCCACTGGAACGTCTCTCTTGCCACGTGTTAGCGATATTTCTGGTAAGGGGGGTAAAATGAGAAGGAATGGGTAAAAAACCCACTTGTCCTAAGTTCGGGATGCAAATGCGTCCGTGTTTAAATGGAAATCAATTCTGGATGGCAGGATTTCACGCACCTGGATCAACGACGTGCATTGGATTTTGGAGCCCTCCCGCCTTTCTACCTTTAAGCGGAGGGGGCGGGCGGGTCCGGAATCAGGGGTGCACCTCTTCAATGGTCAATATCAAAGCACCCGAATCAACAGTGCTTAAGGCGATCCCAGACCCCCCCTGCCTTTATACCTTTAAGCGGAGGGGGGGGTCCGGAATCAGGCACGCATCTTCCCAATGGCTGAGATCAAAGCGCCCGGATCAATGGCGCTCAGGCGATCCCTCCTTTCTCAGTTGCTCTGTTTTAAATCAACATGGGCCCTTCTCCCTGGTTGCCATGTGTCCCCCCATCTCCACTCTTTTAGTCCATCTCATCATCCACTCACCACCTGGCACGTGTTCCGCTCCTTTCCACATTAGCCTCCCACTAAGAGTGTGTCCATTATATCTCATCTCCTGTCCCCTCTGCTTATTTCCTTCCACCATGTGTCTTCCCCTATCACTCCTCTCACACCTCAACACTTATTTTCACACCCTCATAGTTTTGGTGCCACCACTCCCCTTATGCACCCCATCCTTCGCGCTGGCCTCCACGCCTTTTGATCAGGCAGTTCAGTTAATCCAGGTGGCAGCGCGAGGGGTCTTCCACGTCCCAAAGGTGCCGAGTTGGCCGGACCATCCTCAATCCCAATGAAGCAGTTACTTAGGTAGTTGGTGGTGGTTAGACATTGCCTCCGCCATAATGGGAAAGTCCGGCAACGAATTAAAGGCACATCGGTTCACCCATGGAACTGTCAGGAATTCGATTGCGTCTTCCATAAGTTGCACGATCATTCAGAGACGACAACTGCAGATTGTCAGAAGCCATGCAGACGCAATGTGTTTAATGCAGCGTCTCGATTTTGTTGTTGTTGTTGTTTTGAGTATATGTAGGCATTTTCGCCATTTTTGTATCTATCGATGGTTGAGCAGAGCTCCCGGTTGTAAAGCTTTAATGAAGCACTGATACTTTGGTTATGTATGGACTTTTGAGACTTCTTGCCTTATGAATGCCAGTTTATTTTACATCTTTGTTATGATGTGTTAGAACAGCTCAGAATTGGAGGGTCCAATCGAGTTGTAGCTGCTATAGGATGATGTTGGATTGGATCACTATAGAAGTTACGTTGTTTCTAATCAGTTCTTGTGATTTTCCCAGCGCTGAATGACTTGGAATTGGAGGATCCAGTCAAGTCCCCTTTTCAGCTTCTTGAGACTCTGAACCATGAGGATCTTGCATTCAGAGTCTTTCCTCTGCAAACCACTGAAATCTTGTTGCCCGAAGTTGTTTGTTCACCTTTCTTATCAAGTCTTCCACCTGATCATCTTTTAATCAACCCATTGGCTGAAGTTAGATCAAGACCTCCTTTGTCCCTTACATGCGAGACCCAATCACTGAGTTAGAGTGATATCTCCCCGAGTCTCTTTCCATCTGATCACCTATTAAAAACTATCGTGACATAAAACTGATGGGTGTCGGGCTCTGCTCCTGCAAGCAATCCAGGAGTGACTTCTGACGCTAACATTTATGGCGCCGTTGCTGGGGACGAAGTTGAATATTTTCCCCAGGATTGAACGACAATGATTAACTGATTCTGAAGGTGCATCAGACATCAGAATTATCAAAGATTGCTACTGTGCACCTGGCGACTCCATTGTGACGACTCCACTGGGGAGAACCCGTTGGGTTAGTTGTGGCTTCCAGCGGTAGACACACGCGGTCCCATCCACAGCTGCCTTTGGCCACAATTCGGAGGTTATTATCATGTATTTCCCCACCTCCTTTCGTAAAAACTCCATTTTCTTATTCTCAGCTTCCTAGTCATCCTTTTTCTGAGGTTTCCCATTTTCTGAATTTCGAGAGTGTTCCTGCTGATTTTTATCCTTCTAGTCTGGCATCAGAAAGAGAGATCCTTGTCACTCCCCCCTCCCTAGAATATGTGCGTACAGACCTAAGGCCTCATAAGGTTTCACCACCCCTCCTTTTATTACTACTACTACATAGAAAGAAGCATCTGCACATTCTGGTCCCTTATCTCTCTCTCTGTTTGCTCCGTTGTCTCCTTCAAGGATCTCTTTTCAGACATCTCCCATTCACACTCCTTCCCCTCCAAGTTTTCCTCCACCTAATATTCTTATGGCTGGTGCTAATCCCCCTCTGAATAGAATGGATGCCATAGTCACTGCTAGATATGCCCCCTTAATCCTACCCCATCCCATGAACCCTCTCCCTGCTGGAGACTACTTGAAATACATGCCCAAGTTCACTGGAGAAGGGGATATAACTACAGAGGAGAATCTGGTTGCTTTCTACAGTTATGCAGATAACCTAAACATTGAAAATGAAGATGTCTGGATGAGAGTATTCATCCAGAGCTTGGATGGTGAGGTGAGGAAATGGTTTATAGGATTGACCCCCAGATCTATTGCTGGAATTGAAGCTCTGGATAACGTTTTCCTGAGGCAGTGGGGAGATAGGAAAGATTTCATGTATTACATGACAGAGTTTGGGTCTCTGAAGAAAGAGGAAGGAGAATATGTCTCTGACTTCTCCAAAATATTTAATAAGATGTATAACAGGATTCCTGCAGAGATAAAACCCTCAGAAGCCTCTGCCCAAATTTCCTATGCTGGTGCATTTGAACCTAATTTATGCCTTTTATTGAGAGAAAGAAGAGCCACCTCCTTAACTCAAATGAAATATGCATCCATAGAAGTAGAATCCAACATATTAGCAGCTAACAGACTGAGGAACAAGGCAGACGCAGATAGGAGAAAGGGAAAGTCTGAAGCCTCAACTTCTGGCTCAACGGTACCCCACCCTCAGGTGGATGAACTGACCAAGATGATGAAGTTTATGTCTGAAGAGATGGAGAGACTGAAGGTGGAAAGGAAGAAAATGAACAAGGGCCCTTAGAGTGCCGATATCAGAGGAGGTTTCAGGAGGCCAAACAATATCGCTCCCCCGATTATGCATAGAGACAGGGGAAAAGATAGAGAAGACCAAAGAATTCAGGCCCCCTTACAGAACAATTTTGTGGCCGAAGATGAAGAAGGGGAAACAGACGAGCTTGAGCCAAAGATCCATTGCTTCGGAGAGACTCCCCCTTTCCCTCATCTGACTCAATCAGCATACGAGGAGTCTCTCATGAACAGTCAGCTAAATGAATTGAGCAAAGGAGACAAGGCTAGCGGCGGTCGAGGCAGGTATAACCTGAGGTCCGACAAAAAGACAGTAGCACCTGATATTCCTGAGCGGTCCAATAGAACAGAGAAACCTGCTAATGAAGTAGCATACGCTCACAGAGGTAAGAAAGCTCAACCCCTCTCTCCCACTATCCACAATCATGTTCCTGAAATAAGAGAAATTCCAAAGCCTACATCTTCTTTTAATTTCGAGCATGAAATTAAAAAGATTAGAATCCCTGTGCCCCTCACCGAGCTAATTAAACATGAAGAATTTAAAAAACACTTCTCTGATATTTTACAGTCTGAAGCCTCATGCCTTCCCACAGACTCCATAAATCTCCAATATGAAAAGCCAGCAGTTGTCCGAGGTCCCATGGTAGAAGATAGAGATGATTCATCCCCTCCCTTCTACACATCCTTGAACATACATGATAAAGTGTTGCACAACTGCTTGATGGATTCAGGGGATTCTCACAACCTCATGCCCAAAACCGTCATGGAAGAGTTAGGACTAGAAGTCACCCGATCCTATCATGACCTCTATTCTTTTGACTCCAAGAGAGTTCAGTGTCTTGGATTTATTAAAGACCTGGTTGTGACCTTGTTTCAACTGCCCATGAAAAGTATGGTCATGGATATTGTAGTGGCCGATGTTCCCCCAAGTTCGGTATGTTGCTATCAAGATCATGGATAAAGAGACTAGGGGGAACTTTGCATATGGACCTCACGTATGCTACTATCCCAGTGTTCGGAGGAGAGCATAGAAGACTATACAGAGAATCCCAACTGGCCTACATAATCAGTGATGAAGACAACCCCACCAATCATCCCATATTTGCATTGGAAACTGATTTAGGCTCCAATTTACTACAGCTCACCCATGCCCCCGAGCCTCCTCTGAAACTCAGAAATCAACCCACTGTTTCCCCTAAATTTCCTCCCTCCATCACCCCAATCTGGAAAATGTTTTTTGACGGAGCCTGTTCCCGAGAAGGTGCTGGAGCTGGGGTGGTTTTTGTGTCACCTTCTCAGGAGACCATATCCCTTTCATATAAGATGGAATTCGAAACCACCAACAATGTGGAAGAGTATGAAGCTCTTATCCTAGGATTAAGAGCCGCAAGGGAAATGGGAATTCAAGAGGTAGTAGTGTTCGGATATGCCGAGTTGGTAGTCCAGTAGATCAGAGGTGCTTATCAGGCCAAGCATCCTTGACTCGGGAGTTACAGAAATGAGGTATGGGACCTAATTGACAGTTTCTTCTCATCATTTAACATTTCTTTCATCCCAAGATAAGAGAACACAATGGCAGATTCCTTGGCTACATCAGCAAGTATTTTCAAAGTACCCTTGCCGCCCAAACTGAGGTATGATGTAGAAGTAAAATACAGGCCCTCCATACCAGACAACGTCAAACATTGGAAGGTGTTTGAGGATGATCTCGAGATCAAAAAGTTCTTGGAGACTATTAAAGAATTTTCAAAAATGCATATCGACCAAGATTCTGTCTCTGAGGAAAGGTTTGATGGGGGTGAGTTGCTGAGTAAAATAGCAAAGCATGACATTATTCAGTTTCCTAGCAATCACATTCCGAGGGGATTGGTCCCATTAGAGAGATTGTTTGATGGGAATTATGTGGCAGTAAAGGGGAGAGTTTCAGGTGATCATGCTGACATAGCTGAGTGAAACATTGGCACACCAGAGGAGCCTAAGTTTGTCAAGCTATCAAGGAGTTTGACCAAGGAGCAGAGGGTTGAATATACCGAGTTGCTGAGAGAGTTTGTTGATGTGTTTTCATGGACTTACGAGGACCTCAAGACATATGACACATCGGTCATTAAGCACAAGATCCCACTGAAAGAAGAGGCTAAGCCATTCAAGCAGAAGATGAGGCAGATAAATCCCATGTTGCTACCTATCATGGAGAAAGAAGTGAAGAAGCTGCTAGATGCCCAAATCATTGTCCCCTTGAGATATTCCGATTGGGTGGCCAATTTGGTCCCAGTAAGGAAGAAAAGTGGGGAAATCAGACTCTGTGTTCATTTTAGGAACCTGAACAGGAGCTCAAGGAAAGATAATTATCCCCTGCCCAACATGGAGCACATATTGCAAAAGGTTACTGGTGCATCTAGAATATCCATGATTGATGGCTTCTCTGGTTACAATCAGATATCAGTCATGCCTGAGGACAGGGAAAAAATGAACTTCACCACTCCTTGGGGCACATTCATGTATGCCAAAATGCCTTTCAGACTGATGAATGTAGGAGCAACATTTCAGCAAGCCATGGACCTAGCCTTCATCGGGGAAAAGGACCAGTTCATGGTAATCTATCTAGATGACATCACAGTCTTCTCCAGGACAGACAAGGAGCACTACTGCCACTTGAAGAGGGTTTTCCTGAAGTGTTGAAGGTTTGGCCTATCTTTAAACCCTAAGAAATCTTTGTTCGCTATGAAGGAAGGGAAGCTATTAGGCCATATAGTGTCAGTAGAGGGAGTAAGGATTTACCCTAGCAAGGTAGAATCACTTCAGACCCTGTCACTTCCCAAATCTAAGAAGGAAGTTCAGGCCTTTTTGGGGAAGATAAATTTTCTGAGGAGATTTGTCTCAAATTTTTTTGAGTTGGTGAAACACATCACAGCCATGATCAGGAAGGGAAATGAAGTGAAATGGACTATTGGACCCAGGGAATCTTTTGTCCAAATAAAGAGGGAATTGACTGAGGCACCTTTGCTAATAAGTCTTGATTATTCTAAATATTTCCTGATTTTTTCTTTTGCTTCTTGCGATACAGTAGCAGCAGCCTTGTTGCAGAAAAATGAGCAAGGGCGAGAGAAACCTATTGCCTTCTTTAGCAAGGCATTGAGAGATGTAGAACTCTGGTACGAGATCATGGAGAAGTAGGCTTATGCCTTGGTGAAAGCCCTCAAATCTTTCAGAGTCTATGTCTTCCACTCAAATATTACCGCGTACATTCCTTCTGCCTCTGTGAAGGACATCCTCGTACAACCTGACATAGATGAGAGAAGAGGTAAATGGATTGCCAAGATCCTGGAGTTTGATCTGGAGGTTAAGCCCACCAAATTGATAAAGGGGCAGGGTTTAGCTAAGTTGATGGTTGAATCCAACTGCAGAGCTTTGGGGATTAACTTCGTCAATGAACAGGCCGAGTCATCCAACAAGAGTTCCCAAGGCGCTTTATCGCTAGCAGCATGCCCCTGGTACAAGGATATATTGTACTTTCTGCAAGAATTGAGGCCTTCTGATGGCATGGAAAGAAGCAGGGAAAGATCTCTAAAGCTCAGGGCGGTCAGATATTGCCTCATTGACCAAACGTTGTACTGGAAAGATCCTTTAGGGGTATTTTTAAGATGCCTGGACCCACAAGAAGCCCAACAGGTTACATTTGATTTCCACAGTGGCCTTTGTGGGGGTCATCATTTCTAGAATACCACAGCCCATAAGATCCTTCGAGATGAGTATTACTGGCCCACTTTATTCCCTGATGTCTGCAGAGAGATCAGAGCTTGCATCAAATGCCAGAAGTTCTCCAGAAAGCAGCAGCTCAAATCTCTGCCATTAAAGCCTGTAGTAGTTTCAACACCCTTTCAGCAGTGGGGATTGGACTTCATTGGAGAAATTCATCCTCCCTCAAGTGGCCATCATAGATGGATCCTGACTGCGACATACTATTTCACCAAATGGATGGAAGTTGTCCCCACCAGGAGCACTTCCCACAAAGGAATTATCAGCCTCTTGGAGGATATCATAGCTAGATTTGGCTACCCCAGCAAAATTGTTACTGATAACGCCGCCCCCTTCAGGTCTGATCCTCTGGTCAAGTTCTGCGAACAGTTTGATATCTCACTGATTCACTCTACTCCCTATTATCCTCAAGGAAATGGACTAGCAGAATCTTCCAACAAAAGTCTGATCAAGCTCATTAAGAAATTAGTGGAAGACAATAAAAGGGCCTGGGATTCAAAGATCAAATTTTCTCTATGTGTTGACTAAGTGACAATGAAGAGGTCCCTAGGCATCTCACCCTTCCAACTTGTTTACGGAACAGAGACCATTTTCCCTACTCAGCTTGCCTTATCTGTGGAAAAATTCCTCCAGGACCATGAAGGAGAACCTGATAATATGGTCAGAAGGATTCATCAGATAGTGGAAGTGAATCAGATCAGAGAACAGGTCATGGACAGGGCCTACAACCATCAACAGAAGATCATGCAGGCTTTTGACAGAAAGGGAAGAAAGAAATAATTCGAGCAGGGTGATCTGGTGCTCAAATGGGATGCACCCAGGCAGGACAGGGGAAATAACAGTAAGTTTGATGCCCTCTGGTTTGGGCCTTTCAAGATCCTTGAAGTATTTTCAAACAACACTTACAGGTTGCAGGATCTGGAAGGCAAAGAAGTTTTTAGTGGCCCAGTGAATGGGCATTTCTTGAAAAAATGTTTTTTGTGAGCCGCAGTCGGCTCTTTTGTTTTTGTAAATATTGTTTTTGTTTTCAGCTTAATAAATGACTCCATAGCCCAACAACAAGGCACTAAATCTGCAAAAGTGTTCTTAGAGCATCACAGGGACGACTCTATCCCCCATGGAGCCAAATGTTAGCGATATTTCTGGTAAGGGGGGTAAAATGTGAAGGAATGGGTAAAAAACCCACTTGTCCTAAGTTCGGGATGAAAATGCGTCCGTGTTTAAATGGAAATCAATTCTGGACGACAGGCTTTCACGCGCCCAGATCAACGACGTGCATTGGATTCCGGAGCCCCCCCACCTTTCTACCTTTAAGCGGAGGGGGGGGGTCTGGAATCAGGGGTGCACCTCTTCAATGGTCGAAATCAAAGATCCCGGATCAACGACGCTCAAGGTGATTCCGGACCCCCCCGCTTTTTTACCTTTAAGTGGAGGGGGGGGGTCTAGAATCAGGCGTGCATCTTCCCAACGACCGAGATCAAAGCACCCGGATCAACGACGCTCAGGCGATCCCTCCTTTCTCAGCTTCTCTATTTTAAATCAACGTGACCCTTTCTCCCCAGTTGCCATGTGTCCCCCCATCTCCACTCGTTTAGTCCATCTCATCATCCACTCACCACCTGCCACGTGTTCCGCTCCTTTCCATGTTATCCTCCCACTAAGAGTGTGTCCATTATATCTCATCTCCTGTCCCCTCCGCTTATTTCCTTCCGCCATGTGTCTTCCCCTATCACCCCTCTCACACCTCGACACTTCTTTTCACACCCTCATATTTTTGGTGCTACCACTCCTTTTATGCGCCCCATCCTTCGCGCTAGCCTCCACACCTTTTTATCAGGCAGTTCAGTTAATCCAAGTAGCAGCGCGAGGGGTCGTCCACATCCCAAAGGTGTCGAGTTGGTCGGACCATCCTCAATCCCAATGAAGCATTTATTCAGGTAGTTGGTGGTGGTTAGACATCGCCTCCACCATAATGGGAAAGTCCGGCAATGAATTAAAGGAACGTCGGTTCTCCCATGGAACTGTCAAGAATTTGATTGCGTTTTCCATAAGTTGCACGATCATTCAGAGACGACAACTGCAGATTGTCAGAAGCCATGCAGACGCAATGTGTTTAATGCAACATCTCGATTTTGTTGTTGTTGTTGTTTTGAGTATATGTAGGCATTTTCGCCATTTTTGTATCTATCGATGGTTGAGCAGAGCTTCCGATTGTAAAGCTTTAATGAAGCACTGATACTATGGTTATGTATGGAATTTTGAGACTTCTTGCATTATGAATGCCAGTTTCTTTTACATCTTTGTTATGATGTGTTAGAACAGCTCAGAATTGGAGGGTCCAGTCGAGTTGTAGCTGTTATAGGATGATGTTGGATTGGATCACTATAGCAGTTACGTTGCTTCTAATCAGTTCTTGTGATTTTCCCAGCGCTGAATGAATTGGAATTGGAGGATCCAGCCTTTTCAGCTTCTTGAGACTCTAAACCAAGAGGATCTTGCAATCAGAGTCTTTCCTCTGCAAACCACTGAAAGCCTGTTGCCCGAAGTTTTTTGTTCACCTTTCTTATCAAGTCTTCCACTTGATCATATTTTAATCAACCCACTGGCTGAAGTTAGATCAAGACCTTCTTTGTCCCTTACATGTGAGACCCAGTCCCTGAGTTAGAGTGATATCTCCCCGAGTCTCTTTCCATCTGATCACCTATTAAAAACTATCGTGACATAAAACTGATGGGTGTCGGGCTCTGCTCCTGCAAGCAATCCAGGAGTGACTTTCGACGCTAACACCACGTTTGTGAAGATGTATGTCGCAATTACGACGTTTTGGAAACTAGGTTTTCCCCTCCAACGGTCACCTTAATATGTTCACCAAGTCAAAATACCAACGGTCACTTAGGACTTTTTTACGTCGGAATTGCGACGTTACAAAATATATAAATATGTTGCATTTAATGGATGTTGCGACAAGTTTTCTATAATAATGATGCTTCAAAAAGGGTTTGCGGGTCTTTAAAATACTCTTGGTTTCCTCTCCTCCTAACATGGTTTTATGTGGAAAAATAGTATTAGGTTTATACTTCTCCACTACCCTCTTGAGGGTTTTTCTTGGTGGCATATCCAAAGCCACGAATGTTAAGCGAAATAAAAATAATGTTTTACCACTTAGAGAGGCCTTCCCTACTCCAAGGGCCCAATGATTGTTGATTTTTTACCTTCTCAAATTTCTTATTAACTTTCTACTAGGCTAGGGTGAGGAAGGACCTGCTTCCTTGAGTTTATTTAGTTGAAGAATGTGTTGGGACAACTTCCAACACATCCTCAATTACAACTTGACCTCCTTCATGCTTCATCACCATTTATATGAAGTGATACTTATTATTAGTGCTAAGTATATAATCAACGCCATAATTTTTAGAAGAGTTCAAACTACTAGAATAAAAAACAATGCTCTCATCTTTCCTTGTTTTATGAAAAGCAAGTCTCTTTCGGAAAGAGGTCTCCTTCTCATTAGTGATAGGAACCTTCTACTCA
>ML794168.1:0-13815 GCA_009831015.1 Picea engelmannii
TATAGTTAATATTAATGTGAAAAAAAAAATTGAAGCTTTGGTATAAGAAAAGGAAAATTACATTGCAAGATATTTCTCTTACTAAACAAGAAGGGCCCAAGGGGCATTTGAACAAGTCCTTGTAGGGAAA
Organism: Picea engelmannii; assembly: GCA_009831015.1. NCBI lineage: Eukaryota > Viridiplantae > Streptophyta > Pinopsida > Pinales > Pinaceae > Picea > Picea engelmannii. The sequence continues at coordinate 131 of ML794168.1, forward strand.
CTCATTGTAGAGTCATCTAAGGATGAATCAAAAGAAGAGTCTACAAAATAATATGAAGAAAATCCCCAGGAAAGGCATAAAAAGAAAGAAAAATATTGGGAGCTAAATGACTCAAAGGAACCCCATGTTGAAGAGTCCAAGTAATAAAAACCGATAGCTAAGGTTGATATATATCGCCACCCACATCACTCGAAGAAACACCAATCATCAAGCCAAGGGTGTGAGTGTCACCAAAATTATGGACCAACATGGAACCATAAAGGAAACCAATATGGACGCACATGGAGGACTAAAGTAATGCATGAAGATATCGAAGTAGCACAATGATAACATGGAACCAAAGGAGCAACCATGATCCAGATCGAGAACGTAAGGAAGTAGTTGGACCCCATGTTCACATTTCACTAGTATGGATGGATTCCTGTGCTTGGTATCAGTTAGCTACATTTCTAAGTGTTAAGAACCAAATATCAAAATAGCATAAAAAACCTCAGAATAAGTACTCCACACCTTGACAAAGAGATAAATTCAGATAATAAGCCTCTTCGAGGGGGCAACCTCCTTATACATTACATGAATTCACAAATACAAGTTGATTCCAAATGAAAAGGTCTCCTTGGTATATATAGGGGACTAGGAGATACAATTACAACTAATGGACCTAAGCCGACATAAATCAAAAAACAATACTAAGGTAATATGCCCCAATTAAGGGGTAATGTGCCACAATTTAGGGCCATCCCCTTTAGACAATTGTTGTCCTCAACGCTTGAGTAGTTATGAATGCTTCTGTATAAAAGACTCATCTTCCCACGTGGAATCTTCAGCAAGCAGTTTCTTCCACATAATGAGATACTCTGAAATTGATATATTCCTCAACTAGTGAATTCTTGTGTCGGTGATAGCTTCAAGATCCAACAATATTTTCCATCCTCGTCAAGTTCTGGAAATATAGTTTGAAATGAGATCTTGTCACCTATAACCTTCTGTAAGCATGAAACATGGAAAACTGGATGTACTCGCAAAGATGCAGGCAACTCCAATTTGTATGCCATAGTACCAATGTTTTGCAACACTGTATAAGGGCCATAGTACTTCGGTGATAATTTATTATCCTTATTAGATTGCTTGAGGGACATATGTTTGTATGGTTGTAATCTTAAAAATACCCAATCCCCTACTTCAAAGCTTCGTTCAATACGATGTTGATCTTCTTTTTGTTTCATGCGAGTATGTGCCATGGTTAGGTTGTCCTTTAAGAGTTGGACAACTTGTTGTTGATGCTCGATGTGGTATTTCACTGCTTGAACCTTATATTTTTATTTTATAGAGGAAGTGATGGACGATGGGTGATATCCATAAATCACCATAAATGGTGTCATTTTTGTTGCAGTTTGAAAGGAAATGTTATACCACCATTCTGCCAAGGGTAACCACTTGAACCATTGTGTTTGTTTATTAGAGACAAAGCAACGAAGGTATACTTCCAGACATTTGTTCACTATATTAGTTTTTCCATCATATTGAGGATGATAAGATGAGTTATGAGCCAATTGAGCACCCAAATAAGAAAATAGTTATGTCCAAAAATGTCGAGTGAAGATGGGATCTATGTCACTTACAATAATCTTTGGGCTTCCATGTAGCTTTTGAACTGTCTCCATGAATGCGGTAGCAACTGTACTAGCTTTGAAAGGAAGAGAGAGTGCACAAAAGTGTGCGTACTTGGTATGATACGGATCTTAGGGGCTGAGATATGGATGGCTTGAATGTCGAGAGAGGAGGATCTTAGATGTGACAATCTTGTATGAAAATAATCATGGACAAAAAAAAAAAAAAAGATGTAAATGAAGTACTTGGGAGGTGGTTTCAGGGATTAAGACGGGAAAGGAGAAAAATTGAGAGAGAGGCGGAGCAACTGCAAGATAGGATTTGGTAGTCGCAACCACAGCAGAGGACAGCATGAGTACCAAGGGGGGCAGTAATGGAACCCCCTCATACAAGCAGGTAGTACTAGACAGAGGGAAAGGCCCACGAGGTGTAGGTTTCAAGACATCAATGACAAGCATCTCGAGATCAGAACCAAAAAAGAGTCAGGAAAGCAACCAGAGGAAAAGCGATGGCATGGGGGAAGAAGCCAGAGAAACTCATAATGTTGCACAAGAAACGGTGAGCCCCAATGGGGCAGAAGGGCCCAACCCATGTAAACCAAAGACAGCAATGATACCCAAGGTAATACTGGACAATCCGCAAACGCAACTCTACAGGGACCAGATGAATACGCATGTGCTAATCTACAAGTTTATGGGTTTGTGGCCCACAAAAAGAACGTTGCGCAACTGGATTAAATATCAATGGAAGCCAAGCAGAGAAGTGGATCTTCACCTTGTCTCGAAAGGCTTATTTACAACATTTTTCATGAACCTGGAAGATAGGGATAAGATCTGGGAGGGGGGGGCATACTTCCATTCCTCATCAGGATTGTACATGCGACCATGGAAGGAAAACTTCTCCCAAAAAAAAAAAAGACCTTCAAAAATGTACATGTATGGCTAAGACTTTACTCCTTGTCGTTAGATTACTAGCTACCTTCCACCTTTGAAGCAATAGGGAACAAACTAGGAAGATACATGAAGACATCAGAAGCAACCCTAAAAGGACATTACACCTCCTATGCAAGAATCCGCATAGAGATGGATGTGTCGGGGGCACTCCCAGAACCCATAAGCCTAGAATTCAAGGACGAGGAATGGATACAAAACATTGACTATGAGCATATCCCCTTTAGATGTAGGATATGTCACGAACATGGACACCTAATCATAGAATATTCGATCATTAAAAAATAAGAAGTGGAAAACACCAAACTACAACAAGATGAAGATGGGTTTATAAAACCAAACCACAGAAACATGGCTAACAAGAAACAAAGTAAAACCCCAACAGGGAGAAATCCGGAGGCCAGGAATAAAGCAGAAGGACAGGACAAGACCAACAAAGAGAAGGAAAGAGGAAAGGAAAAGACAAAAGCTAAAGAAGTTAGGGAACAAGCAACAAATGAGGATATAGATAGACCAAGAAAGGAGATGGGATAGGGGGTAGCGCAACTCCTATGGACGGAGAAACCATAGATACCCCCACCCCCATGTAGGAGGTAGATGGAGACACGGAAATGACTCCAAGAGAGGTAGGAATGTAACATCCTGACCTCAGATACATTATGGAAAGGGAAGGGATCAATCTCTCGAACATACTAGAGCAATGGAAAAGGCAAGGCGTAGACAATGTACCAGTGGAGCAACTAGATCACATCCAATACCTGTTCCTCCTAAGGGAGGAATCCAAATCCATAGGGCTCAAGCACACACATGAGGAGATAGGACACCTAGGAATCAAAGCAGGCGAAGGACAACCGCAACTCTCACCCAAGCAAATGAGAAGAAAAAAATGCAGGTGTTGGCACAAGGGAAAACCCAGGGTTCAACGCTACAACATTGCACCAACAAAACCCTAACTACTAGCCCTTTCGGAAACACCTGCGAAGCAGATGAAGTCTCACCTGAGGTAGAGGTAGGGGTGGTTGTAGGACTCAGGTGTCTGCAACCTTATATGGGACATAGATCTGTGATTATAATACTTAATAGAGCACTTAGCACCATTAGTTCATCATTATTTACCCAATATCTACTTTGCAGATAAAATAGAGCATCGCAGCATTCACCCTGATCTAATGTATTGAAGCACTTAACATAAAGAAATGGATCAGATCTAGTAGATTCAAGGAATGAGCACATTCACCTATATCAGATCTAACATCCTGATTCATCATAAGCACAAATCATAAATAGATCTATCTATCTATCTATATCAAGCACTTAACAAATAACACATGAATACATCAGAACATCGCACAGAGCAGAATAACATAGTATTTGCATGGTTCACCCCCACCCTTGGGCTACGTCCACCAACTCTTCTTCATTATTAGCTTCAATCATTCATCTACATGCACAAAGCCACAAAAACCCTACTCCTCATAGGACAGGAGACCTGCGCGCACCTCGCTAGATACTCCTTCCCTGAGATAGGTCTAGCACAAAGCCTTTCACAGTCTGTTACAACCACCTACACTTAGCTCTACAATTTTCTCACAATATGCACAGAGCATCTACAAACCATACTTGCACTTAGCACTTAGCTTATCGGCCTCTCTACTTATGTCACCTAGCTACTTATTTATACTTTACAAAAATAGGCCTAAACATGGGTAAACCCATGGGCCGGCATCCCATACCCATTACATATTCCCAAATCCCAAAAAGGACCCAAAAGGGGGCCGAGATCCTGATATCTCTGCTTCGTCTTGCACTCCATCTTTGACAGGTTGTCGAAGTCCCAAAATAGGTCAAACTTGACCAAGGATCTCCCAAAACTTGGTCAAGGGCCAACAGTGCCCCAACACTCAACTGTGACTCGTCCCAAGTCACTCTGGTCTGACTAGTTCTACTTCGAACGCCTCAAGCTTGGCTCGAGTTGCTTCGACTTGTTGTTGTGCTACGGCCTTCTGTTCAATGAACCCTTGGATGATTGTATCGTTGATAGGTCCCTCTAGACGTTGTTCAGTTGTAGTGAAAACCTGCTCTAGCTCTGCTCCTTGGCCTTCTACCTCTGTAAACAATTGATAGGCCTTGTCTTGTACAGGTTGGAGCCTCTGAGTTACTTCCATAACTCTACTTTGGATAGTATGGATCTACTACTGTGTATTTCATTGCTCTTGGGAGCGCTTCATTCTTTCCACAGTTGACAGGGACTTCAGCTGCGCCTATATCTTTTCGGCTTGATACTTCGCCTCTTGGAGTTGTGACTCCAGTGCCTTTCATTTCGGGTTCTCCATGAGTTGTTCATAGGTCTGGGCACTGCGATCAGTGAGTTTCTTAGATTCCAGGGTAAGATCCTTTAGCCTTTCAACTGCACTCCGAGCAATTGCTTCTCTTTGGTCTCTTACATCTTGTGGGGTCTCAGGTACAGTGCGTAGCTCCAAATATGCTATGCGTTGTTGTAGCTGTTGGATGGCTTCTGTGAATTGGTTCACCTATTGTGTAACTCGGTCTTATGCCTTGATTTCTAAGACTGTCATAGAGAGGAGTGCTATTTTGACCGCTTATTTTACTTCGAGTTGCTCCGCGAGCAACTGTTCCTTTTCTTATTGTAGTTGTGCTTTTTCTTCATCAAACTTCACTTGGAGAGAAATATTTTCCTATTCTCCAGCACTATGTTTCTCTACTATTACTCCCTGTACTTGTATCAAAGCCTGGGTGTTTTGCGTTGTTTCTTCCTATGCTCGTCGAAGGTGAGCTTCGACTGTATCGGCTAGGTGGTGGAGTTGAGCTGGCTCATCTCCTAATTCTGGTTCTCCCGGCACAGTGGAGACTGCGCGGCTAGACTATAAGGCCTGTTGTACCCCTCATATTTTAGTCTCAATTCGATCATACATCTCCTCTTGCTTTTCTTCTTGTTTCTCTGCTATTTCCAGTGAAGCATCTTACATGGCTTCTATGAGGAAGTTGAAGTCATCGGAGGTGAGGACGATCTGAATCTTGGTCATGGTGGCCTTCGATTTCTTCTGAGAGGAAGGTTTCAAAGGTGAACCTTTCCTCTTCTTTAGGGGATCAACCTCATCTCCTTGCTTATGTTTGACTTATTTGTCATCTAAATCTTCGCCATCACCTCCTTTCTCTGGTGATATGGAAGCAGTCTTCATGAATGCACTGTCTAATTCTTGGACCTCTTCGGTCTTCTTTGTTCTATTAGGTCCAGGTGTATCTTGCGCAGTTTATGGGTTATCGATGTCAGATATCTCCACAGGGTCTGCTGGAGTAAGGAGGTTCGCCGACCAGTCCTTAGTGATTGACTGTATGGCTATCTTCAGCTGATTGTAGTAGGTATGAAAAATAGCATTTGAATGCCACTGTTTATTCATATCGCTTGAGTACCACAGTGTACTGAACTTCACGGCCAGTGATTCAAATGGCTCGATGTATGGGAAGGTCGTACCTTTTGGCATCTCCTGGGCAATAAAATATATAAGGATCAAGAGCCAGCTAAAATGAAATTCATATCCTTGATCATGTAATTCTCTGCAGTCGAGTTCCAATTGGTTCACCAGGTACTTCGCCCAATTCATCTGAAGGCCTTTGGCGCACTTCCCTATGAGATCGACTACAAAAATGGTGACTTGGGTAGGTTGGTTCTTTCGTACTAACTTCCTTGCAATCAAATGACAGGAGAGGCACACTGCGCCACTTTGGATATAATCTACCTTGTAGCCTCGCGTGCCCTTCTCAACATCGCTATAAGTGTCCTTGATATTCTGTGCTAGAGCATGATCCATGTCTTTTCCTAGGTAAAACTCTTGTGGATCAGGTCCTTGCATACTCAACCCTGTGATCTGATTGATCAGCATCGGATCAACTACTATACAGTGGTTTAGCCACAAATAGTTGCCATGGTAACAAGAAAGCAGTAGCTTGACACAGGCATTTACTTCCTGGTGTCTACCAAAGTGGGGAATCTTCATGACGTTCAGCAGGGTGGACTACGTGAGGTTCATAGTCCACAACTGGGGGATTATCTTCGAATTATTCCCCTTAGTTCTGGTCAGGTACTTATGTGGGGCGAGCATGTTATAGACTTTGTGATCTCCAAGGTTGAAGTCACTAAACTTCAACGCTGCAATCTTATCTTGGTCTTCTTGAACTGTGCGTATCCCCTTCAGGAGGTACGTCGTAACCAAGGTGTATTTGAAATCTCTGGGCACGCTGTCTCAATTTACTGTGCCACTCAGAGGTGGTATATAGGCAGGTAATATGGTCGGGATCAATTTGGCATTCGCTATATCATCCTTGTGCTTGGTTCGCTTTTCATCTAATGGTCGGGATGGTCTAGCTCCACGAGCAGTGGACGGATAGGCTGGAATTCCTCTCTTCGATGATGCTTGTATGCCTGTAGACATCAACATGAATCTTTCAGTCATGAGGTTGATCAGAACTTCTTCAACAGCTTTCTCTACAGCACTCAACTCGTCCGACATACACACTCGGGGTTAACAATATCGGGTTCGGGGAGTAACTTAGATACTGCAATAGAATAGATAGCAAGAGTGCGATGATCACTATATAAAATCAACTTAGTCTGCGGGGTCAAACTCTCGGTTGGAAAAAAGTGTTCTCGGTGCATGGTGCGACGGGATAAATAGGTAACTCTGCAACAGATCTCTTGCAATGGGTATGAAGCCTTCATTAACTCTGTTATGTCCGTCATGGCACGGTCCCAATAGTCGGATGGTGAGTTGTCTGTCCATAAATGTCTTTCTACCCGTTCGGAGCATTGGCCTAATGGTTATAATGTTCCCAACGGCCTTATTGCTTCGTCATGGCGAAGTGCCATGTGTCGTTGTTATGATATCCCAGCGAAGCTCCAATTTTGCAAATTTTTCTTCTGTGAGTTTCCCTCTGGAACCTTCTGCAACTTGTCGATCTTAGCTCTCTTCTTACTTAGCTTTCTAGCCTTCTTCCCATTGATCTTCATCTCGGTAGGCCTTTTTCCGTTCTGGTTCTTATTTTCTTTTGGCATAGTTACTTCGCGTTGTTGAGATTCTTTCCTAAGATTCGAGGATGATCCTTATTCTTTATCTAGAATAGGTACTTCAATCTTTTGTGGGTCTTATAGTGTTCTTGCAACTTCAACATTCGGGCCTCTAGTGTTAAATAGCTTCGATTTGTTCTTTTGTTCTTCAATCAAGTGTGTGATCCTTCTAGTCATGAATTCTTTTAAGTCTTGCTTCTGTTGTTCTAAAACTTCTTCTTCTTCTTGCCTTCTAGCCCGATCTCTTTCAATCCAAGGTTTTCCTAGTAGCATGGTAAATGGGGCACTATTCTCAATAAATTTAATAATCTCAAAATCTTCCTCTGTCAAAGTTCCATTGGAATTCATAGGTATCTGAGCGAGCTTCCCACATAGGTTTATCATCTTTCCTTTGAATAGTCATATTCCTCCTAATGAAGGAATCATATCAAGCCTCCCTATAGCTTCCCAAGTTCTCTCTTTCATAATATTCACCTGTGTTTCCTCATCTAGAACACAATCAATGTTGAAGTCTCCTATTCTTGCTTCAAGGCATTCTTTTTCTTTGAAGATCTCTGATAATCTGACATGTCGGTGGTCATTCCGGGTTTCTTTCATATGTAGCAATACTTTTTCTGATTCTTTCTGGGATTCTGTCATAATCTTAGTTTCTCTATTTGCCTTAGGGTTTTCTTGTCTCATGTTCATTTCTTCAAGCTTAGCAATCATTCTAGGACAATCCAATACTTCATGGTCCATAGCTTTGCAACAAAGACAACTAGGTCTTCTCCCAGGGCATTCCTTAGCAAAATGTCTCGGTTTTCTGCAACTGTAACGGAGGGTTAATCCTCTCTTTCTTTTAAATGATCCCTAGCCTTTCCTGCATTGTGTTCTAGGATCGTGGTAGCTAACCGACAAACATTTCTTTCTAGGATCTTGCATACACTTATTAGTCCAAACATTCTTTCTATGCATAGGTATAATATATTTTTCACTATTATTATCAGATCTACTCATAGAAAATCTTCTCTCATCTATTAATACCCTAGTTTTCAAGCTAGGATAGAATCTATCAAACATACCTAGATCCATACTGTTGAAACAAAAAATTTCACTTATATTACTTCTACAGAGCACAAAGCTTTCAGATCTTACCTCTTTTAATCAAAAGTCTCACTTTTGCCTTTCTCAAAGCACAAAGCTTTCAGATCTTACCTCTTTTCTTCAGATCGGACTTCTTTTCCTTAGCACAGAGGTTGTCAAACTAAGTAGAGTATTGCGCACTAGAGAAACAGATCTATGCACAGAGATTTCACAATTTCAAGTCGAATATTTGCACAAAGCTTCTTCTTCCTTAGTTCCTAGCAATCACAGTTTCAGGTCCCGGCAACGAAACCATTTGTTGGCACAGGGGAAGACCCAAGTTTCAATGCTACAACAGCGCACCAACAAAACCCTAACTACCGGTCCTTTCGGCAACACCTGCGAAGTAGATGAAGTCTCACCTGAGGTAGAGGCAGGGGTGGTTGCAGGGCTCAGGTGTCTGCAACCTTAACTGGGACACAGATCTGTGATTATAATACTTAATAGAGCACTTAGCACCATTAGTTCATCATTATTTACCAAATATCTACTTCGCAGATAAAATAGAGCATCACAGCATTCACCCTGATCTAATGTACTTAAGCACTTAGCATAAAGAAATGGATCAGATCTAGCAGATTCAAGCACTAAGAACATTCACCTATATCAGATCTAACATCAAGATTCATCATAAGCACAAATCATAAACATATATATCTATCTATGTATATCAAGCACTTAGCAAATAACACATGAATACATCAGAACATCGCACAGAGCAGAATAACACAGTATTTACATGGTTCACCCCCACCTTGGGGCTACGTCCACCAACTATTCTTCTTTATTAGCTTCAATCAGTCATCTACATGCACAGAGCCACAAAAACCCTACTCCGCATAGGACAGGAGACTTGTGCGCACCTTTCCAAATCCTCCTTCCCCAAGCTAGGTCTAGCACAAAGCCTTTCACAATCTATTACAACCACTTGCACTTAGCTCTACAAGTTTCTCACAATATGCACAGAGCATAGACAAACCATACTTGCACTTAGCACTTAGCTTATCGGTCTCTCTACTTATGTCACCTAGCTACTTATTTATACTTTACAAAAACAGGCCTAAACATGGGTAAACCCATGGGCCGACATCCCATACCCATTACATATTCCCAAATCCCAAAAAGGACCCAAAAGGGGGCCGAGATCCCGTGATCTCTGCTTTGTCTTGCGCTTCATCTTCAACAGGTTGTCAAAGTCCCAAAATAGGTCAAACTTGACCAAGGATCTCCCAAAACTTAGTCAAGGGCCAACAACAGTAAATCAAACACTGTAGCCCTACAAGAACTAGGAGCTCTGCTGATAAACTTAGGTAAGATCAAAAATATATTTCCCAAATCTCCCCCACATGTTTAAATGAATATTATAACATGGAATATAAGAGTCCTAAACAACACACAAAAGAAGAGAATTCTTAGAAATAGACTTAGTAAGGAACAACCGGACCTCTGTTTCATCCAAGAGACAAAATGCATTGTAGACAGAATGGAAACAATCATCAAAAAACAATGGAGCAAGTACAAGATGTTGGCTATCGAAGGACATCAGATGGTAGGAGGAATCCTCACCTTGTGGAATTCACAAGTGATGAACCTAGTAGCAACCAAGGCTACCAAGCACACACTTTCGGTTAACATGCAAATCATTGGGAATACGGAGATGATTCTATGCACTAATGTGTATGGACCCCAGATGCTAGAGTAAAAGAGAAGAATGCTTCTAGACCTAGAAGACCTAAAAACCCGCTCCAGCAACCTCCACTGGATCCTGGCAGGGGACTTCAACATCATCACATCACTTGCGGAAAAAAAAGGAGGCACCAGGAGATTGGATAGAGATGCGGAAGAATTCTCAACGTTCATAAACACAACAGAGATGGTGGAGATCAGAACCAATAACTGACACTTCACTTGGAACAATAAATGGATAAATCAACATTAGGTTGCAACAGGACTCGACAGATTCTTGGTGTTGAAATCCATCATTATGCAGGGGTTAACCTTATATTGCAACATCCTTCTCTGGGGGGGTTCTGATCACTGGCTAGTCCAATTGGAAGCAGACTTCCCAACCACCCCAAAGAATAGACCATTCAGATTTGAGAATTTTTGGATTGAACACCCCACCTTCAAGGAGAACATCAACCAGTGGTGGTGGGAGGAATAACCGGAGAAAGGGACACGGATGTTCAAACTCTATAAGAAACTAAAGTACATCAAATATAAGCTCAGGGAGTGGAACAAGGAAATTTTTGGCAACATAAACCAAGAGAAGAAAAATATTGAAGACAGAATGAGAAGACTCCGGGAAGTTTGCATAGCGGAGGACTACACAGAGGACCAAAAAAAGGAAGAGATCCAAATGACCCAGGAATGGGAAGGAAGATTCTAGCAGGAAGAAATTCTATGGTGCCAAAAGTCCTGAATCAGATAGCTAAAGGAAGGAGAGAGGAACACCAAGATTTTTCATAGAACAACCATTGTCAGAAGAGCCCACAACAAAATCCTGAAAATTAAGGATCAGTATGGGATCGAGCGAGAATCCCACAAGGAGATTGAAAATACCCTGGTAAGTCACTTCCAGGAGATAGCCCATGAACCCAACAAAGATTGAACGGAGGCCATCCAGAGGATAACGCAGCACATCCCCCGTTTAGTCACCGAGGAACAAAATAACAACCTAAACAAACCCATAGCTAAGGAGGAAATTGATCAAGTGATCCAAGAGATTCCCAACGGGAAAGCCCTGGGTCCAGATGGATTCACAGTGGAATTCTTCAAAGCATGTTGGGAAATGGTCAAACACGATGTTTATAGGATGGTGGAGGACTCTAGACGGTCGACCTCCATCCTAAAATCGTTAAATTCCACAATGATTACTCTAATCCCCAAAGAAAATGAAGCAAGGACCCCTGACCGCTATAGACCCATAGATTTATGCAATGTCGTTTACAAGATAATCTCTAAAGTCAAAGCCAATAGATTGAAACCCCTCCTACCCACACTGATTTCACAAGAACAGACGGGTTTTGTGGAAGGACAACAAATCATGGACAACATCATCCATGCTCCTGAGCTAATCCACACCCTGAAAATCCAAAGGAGAGGGGGGATGATAATACAACTTGACCTAGCAAAATCCTATGACAAAATTAGTTGGCACTACATGGTTAAGACTCTCAAATCATTTGGTTTCACCCAACACTGGATCAGTTGGATTATCATCCTAGTATCAACGACAAGTTTCTCGCTCCTGATAAATGGAGCCCCAACCAAACCCTTTTGGCCCACTAGAGGCATCAGACAAGGAGACCCGCTATCCCCTTTCTTGTTCATCCTAATGATGGAAGGTCTCAGTCAAAGCAATAAAAGTGCAACAGCAACAAGAGAAATAACAAGCCTCAAACCTTTCAAAAACTGCCCTACTTCACCGAAGCACTAGGAGAAAATCCATGGGTATGCCATGGAGTAAGGTTTCGTCCAAACATTTGCAGTAATCACCAACCTCCTTTTGGTACTATCGGAATCCATTTTTTGAACCATACACTGTAAGCATCATAGTTGGTCCACAGGCACTAAAGGGATTTTTTTTGCCCTCGAATCTTTGTTCACTATAACAAGGAGAACCGTACATGGTTTCGCTACATCCATACATGGATTCACTACATCCATACATGGATTCACTACATATATACATGGATCAACCACATCCATTGGTTTGCAAAATTTTCAACAAATTTGCAGGGTGTCCATGCTTCCCACGGAGGTTCCACAACCTCTACAACAACCCATGCTTCTCTACAAACGCTTGGCGTCCTTTATGTACCCCTACACTCAACCAACTTCAAAGAGGTTTTATGACATCTACACAACATTTTAGAGGCTCTACCATAGCTCATTGGAAATATCTCTTCAATATCTCAAATGGGTATTTCACGAAATCTCATTTGGCTTCCTGGTTTGAGAGATATCATTGATTGAATCTCAGCATGTATTTGACCCAAGGAGGTCGCGCGTACCAACATGTTCAATGATACTTTTCTCCCTACTCAGAAAAATACAAAAGGATTTCCACATATGGATGGAAATATCTATTCAATATATCAAATGTGTATTTCTCAGAATCTCATTTCGCTTCTTGGTTTGAGAGATATCATCGATTGAATCTCAACATGTATTTGACCCAAGGAGGCCGCTCGTATCACCATCTTCAATGATATTTTTCTCCCTACTCAGAAAACAACAAAAGGAGTTACACATATAGATGGAAATATCTCTTCAATATCTCAAATGGGTATTTCATGAAATTTCATTTCGTTGTCTGGTTTATGAGATATATTTGTTTGAAACAACGCATGTTTGTAACCAGCATGGCCACGCGCCCTTCAAATTCGGCCTTGTTTTTCTCACTCCATGGGCCACCTTAGAAAAATTTCCATATAGTGATGGAAATATCTCTTCAGTATCTCAAATGGGTCTTCGACAGAATTGGATTTCATCACCTGTAGCAAAAATTATGAATATATTTGCAGAAGGATGTTCACAGCCCCCAAAGTCACGATTTTTCCATATTATTTTTTGGGATTTTATTAAAATTTCTTTATTTTTTCTACCCATGTACAATGCCATTGTCAAATAGGTTATGGGTCAACCACAAACCCTAGGTTATGGGTCAACCACACAAAACCCTTCTCTTCATTGGATATATTCACATTGTAATCATAATGGTACGATAATGGGGTTTCTATTTTTAGCATGGGTGAAATGATGGGGACCATTATTTTCTAAGGGGGGAGGAATGATCCAAATTTTAGGGGTTATATGGTCTAAATTCGGATGCAAAAGTCATAAAGCTATAAATCTAATAGATTTTCCATGTGTATCAAGGAGATGCCCACCTCCTAATTAATTAATTGGGCTAA
>ML794168.1:13915-48375 GCA_009831015.1 Picea engelmannii
TATGGACCATGAAGTATTGGATTGTCCTAGAATGATTGCTAAGCTTGAAGAAATGAACATGAGACAAGAAAACCCTAAGGCAAATAGAGAAACTAAGATTATGACAGAATCCCAGAAAGAATCAGAAAAAGTATTGCTACATATGAAAGAAACCCGGAATGACCACCGACATGTCAGATTATCAGAGATCTTCAAAGAAAAAGAATGCCTTGAAGCAAGAATAGGAGACTTCAACATTGATTGTGTTCTAGATGAGGAAACACAGGTGAATATTATGAAAGAGAGAACTTGGGAAGCTATAGGGAGGCTTGATATGATTCCTTCATTAGGAGGAATATGACTATTCAAAGGAAAGATGATAAACCTATGTGGGAAGCTCGCTCAGATACCTATGAATTCCAATGGAACTTTGACAGAGGAAGATTTTGAGATTATTAAATTTATTGAGAATAGTGCCCCATTTACCATGCTACTAGGAAAACCTTGGATTGAAAGAGATCGGGCTAGAAGGCAAGAAGAAGAAGAAGTTTTAGAACAACAGAAGCAAGACTTAAAAGAATTCATGACTAGAAGGATCACACACTTGATTGAAGAACAAAAGAACAAATCGAAGCTATTTAACACTAGAGGCCCGAATGTTGAAGTTGCAAGAACACTATAAGACCCACAAAAGATTGAAGTACCTATTCTAGATAAAGAATAAGGATCATCCTCGAATCTTAGGAAAGAATCTCAACAACGCGAAGTAACTATGCCAAAAGAAAATAAGAACCAGAACGGAAAAAGGCCTACCGAGATGAAGATCAATGGGAAGAAGGCTAGAAAGCTAAGTAAGAAGAGAGCTAAGATCGACAAGTTGCAGAAGGTTCCAGAGGGAAACTCACAGAAGAAAAATTTGCAAAATTGGAGCTTCGCTGGGATATCATAACAACGACACATGGCACTTCGCCATGACGAAGCAATAAGGCCGTTGGGAACATTATAACCATTAGGCCAATGCTCCGAACGGGTAGAAAGACATTTATGGACAGACAACTCACCATCCGACTATTGGGACCGTGCCATGACGGACATAACAGAGTTAATGAAGGCTTCATACCCATTGCAAGAGATCTGTTGCAGAGTTACCTATTTATCCCGTCGCACCATGCACCGAGAACACTTTTTTCCAACCGAGAGTTTGACCCCGCAGACTAAGTTGATTTTATATAGTGATCATCGCACTCTTGCTATCTATTCTATTGCAGTATCTAAGTTACTCCCCGAACCCGATATTGTTAACCCCGAGTGTGTATGTCGGACGAGTTGAGTGCTGTAGAGAAAGCTGTTGAAGAAGTTCTGATCAACCTCATGACTGAAAGATTCATGTTGATGTCTACAGGCATACAAGCATCATCGAAGAGAGGAATTCCAGCCTATCCGTCCACTGCTCGTGGAGCTAGACCATCCCGACCATTAGATGAAAAGCGAACCAAGCACAAGGATGATATAGCGAATGCCAAATTGATCCCGACCATATTACCTGCCTATATACCACCTCTGAGTGGCACAGTAAATTGAGACAGCGTGCCCAGAGATTTCAAATACACCTTGGTTACGACGTACCTCCTGAAGGGGATACGCACAGTTCAAGAAGACCAAGATAAGATTGCAGCGTTGAAGTTTAGTGACTTCAACCTTGGAGATCACAAAGTCTATAACATGCTCGCCCCACATAAGTACCTGACCAGAACTAAGGGGAATAATTCGAAGATAATCCCCCAGTTGTGGACTATGAACCTCACGTAGTCCACCCTGCTGAACGTCATGAAGATTCCCCACTTTGGTAGACACCAGGAAGTAAATGCCTGTGTCAAGCTACTGCTTTCTTGTTACCATGGCAACTATTTGTGGCTAAACCACTGTATAGTAGTTGATCCGATGCTGATCAATCAGATCACAGGGTTGAGTATGCAAGGACCTGATCCACAAGAGTTTTACCTAGGAAAAGACATGGATCATGCTCTAGCACAGAATATCAAGGACACTTATAGCGATGTTGAGAAGGGCACGCGAGGCTACAAGGTAGATTATATCCAAAGTGGCGCAGTGTGCCTCTCCTGTCATTTGATTGCAAGGAAGTTAGTACGAAAGAACCAACCTACCCAAGTCACCATTTTTGTAGTCGATCTCATAGGGAAGTGCGCCAAAGGCCTTCAGATGAATTGGGCGAAGTACCTGGTGAACCAATTGGAACTCGACTGCAGAGAATTACATGATCAAGGATATGAATTTCATTTTAGCTGGCTCTTGATCCTTATATATTTTATTGCCCAGGAGATGCCAAAAGGTACGACCTTCCCATACATCGAGCCATTTGAATCACTGGCCGTGAAGTTCAGTACACTGTGGTACTCAAGCGATATGAATAAACAGTGGCATTCAAATGCTATTTTTCATACCTACTACAATCAGCTGAAGATAGCCATACAGTCAATCACTAAGGACTGGTCGGCGAACCTCCTTACTCCAGCAGACCCTGTGGAGATATCTGACATCGATAACCCATAAACTGCGCAAGATACACCTGGACCTAATAGAACAAAGAAGACCGAAGAGGTCCAAGAATTAGACAGTGCATTCATGAAGACTGCTTCCATATCACCAGAGAAAGGAGGTGATGGCGAAGATTTAGATGACAAATAAGTCAAACATAAGCAAGGAGATGAGGTTGATCCCCTAAAGAAGAGGAAAGGTTCACCTTTGAAACCTTCCTCTCAGAAGAAATCGAAGGCCACCATGACCAAGATTCAGATCGTCCTCACCTCCGATGACTTCAACTTCCTCATAGAAGCCATGTAAGATGCTTCACTGGAAATAGCAGAGAAACAAGAAGAAAAGCAAGAGGAGATGTATGATCGAATTGAGACTAAAATATGAGGGGTACAACAGGCCTTATAGTCTAGCCGCGCAGTCTCCACTGTGCCGGGAGAACCAGAATTAGGAGATGAGCCAGCTCAACTCCACCACCTAGCCGATACAGTCGAAGCTCACCTTCGACGAGCATAGGAAGAAACAACGCAAAACACCCAGGCTTTGATACAAGTACAGGGAGTAATAGTAGAGAAACATAGTGCTGGAGAATAGGAAAATATTTCTCTCCAAGTGAAGTTTGATGAAGAAAAAGCACAACTACAATAAGAAAAGGAACAGTTGCTCGCGGAGCAACTCGAAGTAAAATAAGCGGTCAAAATAGCACTCCTCTCTATGACAGTCTTAGAAATCAAGGCATAAGACCGAGTTACACAATAGGTGAACCAATTCACAGAAGCCATCCAACAGCTACAACAACGCATAGCATATTTGGAGCTACGCACTGTACCTGAGACCCCACAAGATGTAAGAGACCAAAGAGAAGCAATTGCTCGGAGTGCAGTTGAAAGGCTAAAGGATCTTACCCTGGAATCTAAGAAACTCACTGATCGCAGTGCCCAGACCTATGAACAACTCATGGAGAACCCGAAATGAAAGGCACTGGAGTCACAACTCCAAGAGGCGAAGTATCAAGCCGAAAAGATATAGGCGCAGCTGAAGTCCCTGTCAACTGTGGAAAGAATGAAGCGCTCCCAAGAGCAATGAAATACACAGTAGTAGATCCATACTATCCAAAGTAGAGTTATGGAAGTAACTCAGAGGCTCCAACCTGTACAAGACAAGGCCTATCAATTGTTTACAGAGGTAGAAGGCCAAGGAGCAGAGCTAGAGCAGGTTTTCACTACAACTGAACAACGTCTAGAGGGACCTATCAACGATACAATCATCCAAGGGTTCATTGAACAGAAGGCCGTAGCACAACAACAAGTCGAAGCAACTCGAGCCAAGCTTGAGGCGTTCGAAGTAGAACTAGTCAGACCAGAGTGACTTGGGACGAGTCACAGTTGAGTGTTGGGGCACTGTTGGCCCTTGACCAAGTTTTGGGAGATCCTTGGTCAAGTTTGACCTATTTTGGGACTTCGACAACCTGTCAAAGATGGAGTGCAAGACGAAGCAGAGATATCAGGATCTCGGCCCCCTTTTGGGTCCTTTTTGGGATTTGGGAATATGTAATGGGTATGGGATGCCGGCCCATGGGTTTACCCATGTTTAGGCCTATTTTTGTAAAGTATAAATAAGTAGCTAGGTGACATAAGTAGAGAGGCCGATAAGCTAAGTGCTAAGTGCAAGTATGGTTTGTAGATGCTCTGTGCATATTGTGAGAAAATTGTAGAGCTAAGTGTAGGTGGTTGTAACAGACTGTGAAAGGCTTTGTGCTAGACCTATCTCAGGGAAGGAGTATCTAGCGAGGTGCGCGCAGGTCTCCTGTCCTATGAGGAGTAGGGTTTTTGTGGCTTTGTGCATGTAGATGAATGATTGAAGCTAATAATGAAGAAGAGTTGGTGGACGTAGCCCAAGGGTGGGGGTGAACCATGCAAATACTATGTTATTCTGCTCTGTGCGATGTTCTGATGTATTCATGTGTTATTTGTTAAGTGCTTGATATAGATAGATAGATAGATCTATTTATGATTTGTGCTTATGATGAATCAGGATGTTAGATCTGATATAGGTGAATGTGCTCATTCCTTGAATCTACTAGATCTGATCCATTTCTTTATGTTAAGTGCTTCAATACATTAGATCAGGGTGAATGCTGCGATGCTCTATTTTATCTGCAAAGTAGATATTGGGTAAATAATGATGAACTAATGGTGCTAAGTGCTCTATTAAGTATTATAATCACAGATCTATGTCCCATATAAGGTTGCAGACACCTGAGTCCTACAACCACCCCTACCTCTACCTCAGGTGAGACTTCATCTGCTTCGCAGGTGTTTCCGAAAGGGCTAGTAGTTAGGGTTTTGTTGGTGCAATGTTGTAGCGTTGAACCCTGGGTTTTCCCTTGTGCCAACACCTGCATTTTTTTCTTCTCATTTGCTTGGGTGAGAGTTGCGGTTGTCCTTCGCCTGCTTTGATTCCTAGGTGTCCTATCTCCTCATGTGTGTGCTTGAGCCCTATGGATTTGGATTCCTCCCTTAGGAGGAACAGGTATTGGATGTGATCTAGTTGCTCCACTGGTACATTGTCTACGCCTTGCCTTTTCCATTGCTCTAGTATGTTCGAGAGATTGATCCCTTCCCTTTCCATAATGTATCTGAGGTCAGGATGTTACATTCCTACCTCTCTTGGAGTCATTTCCGTGTCTCCATCTACCTCCTACATGGGGGTGGGGGTATCTATGGTTTCTCCGTCCATAGGAGTTGCGCTACCCCCTATCCCATCTCCTTTCTTGGTCTATCTATATCCTCATTTGTTGCTTGTTCCCTAACTTCTTTAGCTTTTGTCTTTTCCTTTCCTCTTTCCTTCTCTTTGTTGGTCTTGTCCTGTCCTTCTGCTTTATTCCTGGCCTCCGGATTTCTCCCTGTTGGGGTTTTACTTTGTTTCTTGTTAGCCATGTTTCTGTGGTTTGGTTTTATAAACCCATCTTCATCTTGTTGTAGTTTGGTGTTTTCCACTTCTTATTTTTTAATGATCGAATATTCTATGATTAGGTGTCCATGTTCGTGACATATCCTACATCTAAAGGGGATATGCTCATAGTCAATGTTTTGTATCCATTCCTCGTCCTTGAATTCTAGGCTTATGGGTTCTGGGAGTGCCCCCGACACATCCATCTCTATGCGGATTCTTGCATAGGAGGTGTAATGTCCTTTTAGGGTTGCTTCTGATGTCTTCATGTATCTTCCTAGTTTGTTCCCTATTGCTTCAAAGGTGGAAGGTAGCTAGTAATCTAACGACAAGGAGTAAAGTCTTAGCCATACATGTACATTTTTGAAGGTCTTTTTTTTTTTTGGGAGAAGTTTTCCTTCCATGGTCGCATGTACAATCCTGATGAGGAATGGAAGTATGCCCCCCCCTCCCAGATCTTATCCCTATCTTCCAGGTTCATGAAAAATGTTGTAAATAAGCCTTTCGAGACAAGGTGAAGATCCACTTCTCTGCTTGGCTTCCATTGATATTTAATCCAGTTGCGCAACGTTCTTTTTGTGGGCCACAAACCCATAAACTTGTAGATTAGCACATGCGTATTCATCTGGTCCCTGTAGAGTTGCGTTTGCGGATTGTCCAGTATTACCTTGGGTATCATTGCTGTCTTTGGTTTACATGGGTTGGGCCCTTCTGCCCCATTGGGGCTCACCGTTTCTTGTGCAACATTATGAGTTTCTCTGGCTTCTTCCCCCATGCCATCGCTTTTCCTCTGGTTGCTTTCCTGACTCTTTTTTGGTTCTGATCTCGAGATGCTTGTCATTGATGTCTTGAAACCTACACCTCGTGGGCCTTTCCCTCTGTCTAGTACTACCTGCTTGTATGAGGGGGTTCCATTACTGCCCCCCTTGGTACTCATGCTGTCCTCTGCTGTGGTTGCGACTACCAAATCCTATCTTGCAGTTGCTCCGCCTCTCTCTCAATTTTTCTCCTTTCCCGTCTTAATCCCTGAAACCACCTCCCAAGTACTTCATTTACATCTTTTTTTTTTTTTTTGTCCATGATTATTTTCATACAAGATTGTCACATCTAAGATCCTCCTCTCTCGACATTCAAGCCATCCATATCTCAGCCCCTAAGATCCGTATCATACCAAGTACGCACACTTTTGTGCACTCTCTCTTCCTTTCAAAGCTAGTACAGTTGCTACCGCATTCATGGAGACAGTTCAAAAGCTACATGGAAGCCCAAAGATTATTGTAAGTGACATAGATCCCATCTTCACTCGACATTTTTGGACATAACTATTTTCTTATTTGGGTGCTCAATTGGCTCATAACTCATCTTATCATCCTCAATATGATGGAAAAACTAATATAGTGAACAAATGTCTGGAAGTATACCTTCGTTGCTTTGTCTCTAATAAACAAACACAATGGTTCAAGTGGTTACCCTTGGCAGAATGGTGGTATAACATTTCCTTTCAAACTGCAACAAAAATGACACCATTTATGGTGATTTATGGATATCACCCATCGTCCATCACTTCCTCTATAAAATAAAAATATAAGGTTCAAGCAGTGAAATACCACATCGAGCATCAACAACAAGTTGTCCAACTCTTAAAGGACAACCTAACCATGGCACATACTCGCATGAAACAAAAAGAAGATCAACATCGTATTGAACGAAGCTTTGAAGTAGGGGATTGGGTATTTTTAAGATTACAACCATACAAACATATGTCCCTCAAGCAATCTAATAAGGATAATAAATTATCACCGAAGTACTATGGCCCTTATACAGTGTTGCAAAACATTGGTACTATGGCATACAAATTGGAGTTGCCTGCATCTTTGCGAGTACATCCAGTTTTCCATGTTTCATGCTTACAGAAGGTTATAGGTGACAAGATCTCATTTCAAACTATATTTCCAGAACTTGACGAGGATGGAAAATATTGTTGGATCTTGAAGCTATCACCGACACAAGAATTCACTAGTTGAGGAATATATCAATTTCAGAGTATCTCATTATGTGGAAGAAACTGCTTGCTGAAGATTCCACGTGGGAAGATGAGTCTTTTATACAGAAGCATTCATAACTACTCAAGCGTTGAGGACAACAATTGTCTAAAGGGGATGGCCCTAAATTGTGGCACATTACCCCTTAATTGGGGCATATTACCTTAGTATTGTTTTTTGATTTATGTCGGCTTAGGTCCATTAGTTGTAATTGTATCTCCTAGTCCCCTATATATACCAAGGAGACCTTTTCATTTGGAATCAACTTGTATTTGTGAATTCATGTAATGTATAAGGAGGTTGCCCCCTCGAAGAGGCTTATTATCTGAATTTATCTCTTTGTCAAGGTGTGGAGTACTTATTCTGAGGTTTTTTATGCTATTTTGATATTTGGTTCTTAACACTTAGAAATGTAGCTAACTGATACCAAGCACAGGAATCCATCCATACTAGTGAAATGTGAACATGGGGTCCAACTACTTCCTTACGTTCTCGATCTGGATCATGGTTGCTCCTTTGGTTCCATGTTATCATTGTGCTACTTCGATATCTTCATGCATTACTTTAGTCCTCCATGTGCGTCCATATTGGTTTCCTTTATGGTTCCATGTTGGTCCATAATTTTGGTGACACTCACACCCTTGGCTTGATGATTGGTGTTTCTTCGAGTGATGTGGGTGGCGATATATATCAACCTTAGCTATCGGTTTTTATTACTTGGACTCTTCAACATGGGGTTCCTTTGAGTCATTTAGCTCCCAATATTTTTCTTTCTTTTTATGCCTTTCCTGGGGATTTTCTTCATATTATTTTGTAGACTCTTCTTTTGATTCATCCTTAGATGACTCTACAATGAGTTTCCCTACAAGGACTTGTTCAAATGCCCCTTGGGCCCTTCTTGTTTAGTAAGAGAAATATCTTGCAATGTAATTTTCCTTTTCTTATACCAAAGCTTCAATTTTTTTTTTCACATTAATATTAACTATAGCAATTGAGTGTTGAGCACACACTTATACTGAGAGGGGGGGTAGGTGAATCAATATAAGACAATTTTTTACTTTTTCAAACATTCATCGACCATAAGAAAACTATCACATACGAGATATATTTGTTGAAGTTTGAGTAGTTTCGAAAGATATTATTATTACATTCATATTATATTTGACCAAGACAAAACCCTAAATATTAATGTTATATATATTTGTTAAGTCGGCCCTATTATGCCTTTGCAAAATTCGACCCTATTGTGCCTTGACAAGTCAAATGTAAATTAGAAGGGTAAAGTAGACAGGTCAGCCCTGACCTAATTCTTGGCAGTCCAACTTGTATTTATAAGAGGCCTAGCGCCTCATTTGGAGAACACACAACAAGCTCTCTCACACAGTGTGCAAGTCTTGGAGAGTGACACAACTACATAGGAGGAGTGATACAACTACAAAGGAAAGGTGTTCAGTGAAGGGTTTTGGTTATTTGGTGAAGGACTATCTTGGTCTAGGGGTGCGCTACTCTGTTTTGGTTAGGGTTTTCTGGTGGATCTTTTGATTTGGTGAGATATCTCTTGAGAGAGACATTGTACTTGTTGAAGAATATATATTGACGAAGCTTTGTTGGGTTTTCTCCCCCAAGAGGGTTTCCTAGGATATATCTTGTGTATATTGTGGATTTCTTTCTTTCAGTGATCCTTATGCATGCAGTTATTGTTTTAATAAACTAAAGTTAAAGAATACTATACACACTTAACTACTTAAGGAGAATTTTAACATGGCATCAGAGTAGGCCTGAAAGAAGCCATTTTCACAGTTTAGAAGAGCTCGTTGGGAAAACTAAGACAATAGGGATACTCTCCTCACCCTAGCACATCTTTCCTTGGGATTAGAATATTTGTTTGACGAAGTTTTGAAAAAATGCAACTGGTGTTGCTGCTGCAACTGCACAAAACCTTAGAAGGTGTTTTCAATAATTTTTTGAAGGAAAGTGGTCAAAGTAAGACCACTAAAGAACTCACCTTAGGAGGGTGCACCTATCCCTTGGAGCAGAATTCCAAAATTCATATTTTGAAAAATTAGGGTTTCCTCGTAAGCCCTAGTCTTGGAAGCTGCAAAATTGAAGTTGGAACTGGTCACATTAGCATAGCACTCTTTGGTAAGTATGGATGGAACCCAATACCAAGATTGATGAAAAGATTAAAGGTTTTGATAGATTTTGGGCATGGAAGTACAGAGTGATGCTCATCCTAGAAGAGAATGATCTAGAAGATTTCGTAAAAGAAGAAGTTCCAGAACCTAATGAATATGATGCCAAAGCAAAGTACAAAAAGAACCTAGTGAAGGTAAAGCGAATCATTGTTGATTCTATCAAGGATCATTTGATCCCCCATGTCTCATCATTGACAACTCCCAAGCAAATGTTTAATGCCTTATCTCGATTGTATGAAGGAAATAATATCAAACAAAAGATGACCTTCAGAACAAAACTCAAGAATGTGAAGATGTAAAGTTCATAAAATATCCAATCATACTTCACAAGAGTGTCTCAAATAAAAGAACAACGTGAAGCCATTGGAGACAGTTGAAGAAGTCGAGTTGGGGATGACTACATTGAATGGTCTCCCTAGATCTTGGGAATCATTCATTCAAGGTGTATGTTCAAGAAGAAGGCTAACAAGGTTTAGCAGACCGTGGGAGATATGTAATTGTATATGTTTAAACTGTATCATTATCTTAAGGGTATTTGCAGGAGAAGGGATCTTTTGTCCAAACAACAATTGTAGATCTAGAGGGATCTCAGATGCAACACATTTAGAGGAACAATGCACTTCAGGTTTAATTGTTTTGATATGCCTCTAGTTGTTATGGCATTATTGTGATCTTATGAACATCTAGTTGTATTTTTTATCTATTAAAGTTATGATTATCATACTAACCCTTGGTCAAAGTCAAAGTTATAAGATGACTCTAGTCAAAGTATTAGATTGATTAAGGTTGAGATTTTCGAGTCTACTTGCATTATATTCCCTAACTCGGATTTCTGTCAAGAAAACATATTGTCTTAGTACAGGGGATAGGTTGGAGAGAATACTTGTCATATTGAGTGAAGGGGACTCAGAACAAAAGAAACAACATTCATTCTTGAATATAAGATTCTAGGTTCCAGTTTTGATTGATTAAATTGATAGGTTTCCAATTTGCACATATCAAGTTTGATAATTGCTACATTACAAGTAAACATTATAGTTGTGACAACAATCCTTGAAAGGTTCGATTACTGCTAGATACAATGAATACTTGGTAGCATGTACATAGAGCAGCCACAAGATACATGAGAATGAGTCTCATGTCTACAGATTGAATAAGGCTTTGTATGGTCCTAAGAAGGCACCCAGGGCATGATATGCCAGATCAAACAGTTTCTCGATGAGCTTGGGCTTTACCAAAAATAAAGCAAATTCTAATCTATACTTCAAGGGTATGGATGGTGGACCAATGATACTACTGTTGTATGTAGATGACATGAGAAGAGAAGCTTATCATCGAGAGTAAGAGGAATCTTTTGCAGAGTTTGAGATGAAAGACCTAGGCATGATGCATTACTTTCTAGGTCTAGAGTCATGGTAGAGGCCGAGTGAGATTTTCCTTAATCAAGGGAAATATGTTGTTGAGATTCTAAAGAGATTCAAAATGATGGATTGAAAGGACATGCCCACACCGATGGTGACAAATATGAAGTTTTTGAGCGATACATCTTCAAATATAGTGGATGCTACCATGTATAGATAGATGATTGGTTCGTTGATGTACTTAACGAACACGAGGCTAGATATATGTTTTGCGGTGAACACATTGAGTCAGTTTATGGTTGAGCCGAGAAGTGTTCACTTGGTTGTTGAAAAACATGTGATGAGGTACATGAAGGGTACACTTGATTATGGACTCAAATATGCTTCAGATCATGAGGTAAGCCTACAAGGCTTTACTGATTCAGATTGGGCTGGTAGTGTTGCAGACCAGAAGAGTACATCCAGATGTTGCTTCAGTATGGGATCAACTATGATCTCATGGTTCAACAGGAAGCAGACTAGTGTGGTGCTCAGTACAACTAAAGCATAGTATATAGCAGCTTGTTCAATTAGCAGGGAAGCAGTGTGGCTTCTGAAGCTGCTTGCAAGATTATTTGATCTCTAGTTAGAGGCGACTTGTATCTAGTGTGAAAACTAGAGTTGTGTAAAGTTGACAGAGAGCCCAATGTTCCATGACAAGTCCAAGCACATCGAGATCAAGTACCATTATATTAGAGATATGGTATAGAGTGGAGTAATGAAGCTCCAATATGTCGCTACATATGAGAAGATAGTTGACGTGTTGACCAAGCCTCTGTCGAAAGTGAAGTTTGTGTACTTTAGAGACAAGCTTGGTGTGGTCCAAAAGGACATCCATAGTAAGAGGGAGTGATGAGTTATAGTTGTGATCTAGGGCAACAACTTCAACATGTGGCAGAAGTAACGGGTGGCCATTCACGGGCATGTTACGACTACTCTAGTGATAAATCCTGGTATGTTGAGTTACTACTACTCCAATGATAAATCCTGATACACCGAGTTACTACTACTCCAGTGATAAATCCTGGTACACCGAGTTACTACTACTCCAGTGATAAATCCTGGTGTGCATATGGCTACTCCACTAATAAATCTTGGTACACTGAGTTACTGCTACTCCTATGATAAATCCTGGTACGCAAATGGATACTCCAATGATAAATCCTAGTATGTCAAGTTACTGCTACTCTAGTGAAAAATCCTGGTACACAAATTTCTACTCCAGTGAAAAATTCTGGTACGCAAAGTTATTGACTGTGGCACTATTCAGCATGACCTCGCACAATGTCAGTAGATGCCATGCCTTTAGGGATGGTTAGTTACCCAAATTTTTATCTGATGGTCCAGCCTATGTGGTTGGAGGTGTCTCCTAGCCTTGAGATAGATGGGTAGTGTGTGTGCACTACATCGCCTAATCCTCATGATTAGATGCCTGGTCATTGTGGACTAGTTTCCTAGTGTGCCAACCATAGGTTACTAGTTCATTATGGAACTAGATGCCAGATTTTGTGTGAGATGGTGAGTGAAAGCCCCATGATGACTTAAATCCCAGATGTATGATGAGACCCTGGATGTTGATGTGGTTACAAAACTTCTTCAATATATATTCGTGGAAATTCAACAAGTCAATGGTCAAATGTACAGAAGAGCATAAGTAGTCATGATGTTCGTGCTAGAAGAATACCTTCCTTTCTAACATGGAGTGTTGAAGTTTGAGTAGCTTCATAAGATATTATTATTATATTCATATTGTATTTGACCAAGACAAAATCTTAAATATTAATGCTATATTATATTTGTTAAGTCGACCCTATTGTTCCTTTGCAAAAGTCAACCCTATTGTGCCTTGACAATTCAAATGTAAATTAGAAGGGTAAAGTAGACAGGTTGGCCCTGACCTAATTCTTGGCAGTCCAACTTGCATTTATAAGAGGCCTAGTGCATCATTTGGAGAACACACAACAAGATCTCTCACACAATGCACAAGTCTTAGAGAGTGACGCAACTACAAAGGAGGAGTGACACAACTACAAAGGAAAGGTGTTCGAGTGAATTGTTTCGGTTATTTGGTGAAGGACTATCTTGGTCTAGTGATGTGCTACTCTATTCTAGTTAGGGTTTTCTGGCGGATCTTATGATTTGGTGAGATCTCTCTTGAGAGAGACATTGAAGAATCTATGTTGAAGAAGCTTTGCTGGGTTTTCTCCCCCACGAGGGTTTCCCAGGATATATCTTGTGTATACCGTGGATGTCTTTGTTTCAATGATCCTTATGCATGCATTTATTGTTTTAATAGAATAAATTTAAAGAATACTATACACACTTAACTTGTTAAGAAGAATTTTAACAATATTAACTAGAGAACATAGAACATAGAACATAGAACATAGAACACAAGATTTACGTGGAAACCCTTTATGGAGAAAACCACAAAACTTCTCTTTATAATTATTTGTAGGTACCAACCCACTGTTAAAAATATTTGTAGGAACCAACCTACCAGAGATACCAATCTCCATTGGTACAATCATGGTAGGCACCAACCTACTCTTACAAATCTTTGTAGACACCAATCTACTGGAGACACCAATCCCCACCGCTAAGCACCAACTTAGCAAGAGACACCAATCTCTTATAGATATTCATAGACAATAATCCCCACTGCTAAGCACCAAATTAGCAAGAGACACCAATCTATTACAGATCTTTGTAGACACCAATCCCCACCACTAAGCACCAACTTAGAAAGAGACACCAATCTCTTACAAATTTTTGTAGACACCAATATACTAGTGACACCAATCCCCACTGCTAAGCACCAACTTAAAGAGACACCAATCTCTTACATATCTTTGTAGACACCAATATACTAGAGACACCAATCTCTTACATATCTTTGTAGACACCAATCTACTCGAGACACCAATCCCCACCGCTAATCACCAACGTATCAAGAGAAACCAATTTCTAAGCTGCACTAACCTTCACCGAGTCTGCTTATTATTTTTGGCCTCACTAGGTCTGCTCGTCACTTCTAGTTTCACCATGTCTACTCACTACTTCTGCCTTTACCAGGTTTGACCAAAATTTGAATTTCCAAATGGTAATTTTCTCAAAGCTTGTTTTTTTGGACCTCTTCCCAAGAAATAACTTGTATAACATGCCACGTATCCAATTTTTCAAATATGATTATGAAAGTTTTACCTAAGGTACTTTTGTATGTCTCCTCCGTTCTCTGAAATTTTCATAATATGAAGAGTCCCATAAAAGAAATTATAGTGAAAATTCCAAACTGACCTATTTGAAGATGATTTGAGGACCATTCAAAAACCCTAACTTCCACAAAGCATATCTTACAAAGTACAATGAACCGACATATGAAAATTTCCCTTGATGTACTTCTCCCATATGGAATCATCATCTTTAAATTGAAGGCATTGGACTAATATCCAATTATTTCTTTATAATGACTTTGAATACTTTATGCATTGTTCAATACTAGGATGATTGAAGTTTCTTGGAAAAAACATTTTTCTTGGACAAAAACCTACAAAAAAACTAAGGTTTTGAAGAAAATACTTACTTTTAAATGGAGTTCCTTTGTGCGACTAGGGTTTGAAATGGCTAATGTAAAATTATCATAACTTTGGAAATACTTTCCTGATTGGCTATTATGACCACAATTATGAAATTCCACAACCACTATGCAACTATTAGCATTGATTTGACTGAAATTTGAGCTTGATGTCGTAGGACAGGTGACACTATTGGTTGACGCAGAGATATCGTCTATGGCGGAGCCACCCAATGTAGTATGGATATGGGTGTGGTGTTTTCGACAACTCCAACTGCTTGACGACCTTTGTTGAGATTATGTTCTTTTGGATTTTGTTATCAACAATGAAATGCAGTGGGGTCCCCTTCAACCACATTTATGAATGGAAGAGGCACTGCCCCTCCTCGGGCTCCTATGGTTATTTTGATTGGATGTGTGGTTGTGATGGTAACAATGGATTTTGCATTGATGACTTGTTTCCTTTTATTGTGTTCTAAATAGAGTCAGAGTTGGGGTTCGACTCTTTTCTTCGAGCTCAACCACCAATGAATGTTTCGAGTGGCATTCATCTGTGTAGTGCCACAAGATTTTATGGAACTCACACCACTTTCTAGTGTCCTTCTTCATCTTCCTGTTACCCTTCTTTACCTACAACTTGGACTGATTTTATTGAGTTTGGCTATTCTATGAGTTAGGTCCGTCTTTACCATACTTCTGTTGTTGCATATTTGTAGACCCAAAATCCTGCATATTCCTGTGCTTAAATTTTTGCTCGATTTTGACAACATATTGATAAGCGAATCCTAGTGACAAGATGTCCAAAAAATCCATTTCTATTTGGATGTACCTATGTAGACCCCCATGGTATTTTAGAACCAAATGTCATTCAAAGTCTCTAATACTTAGCTTGGTGCACAATGTATGGAAGGTATTTGTGAACTCTGACACTATTTGGTCCCTCTCATGACACATTGTGGTCCATATCATGTACTGGTCATCATATTTTCCAAAATGGTAATATTGTTCCTTAAAGGAATCCATAAAAGAGTCCCAAGTGGGTTCTACCTCAAACATTCCAGGCTCCTTTGTGGAATTTTTCTCACAATAAGTCTCCGACCAATTTTTGACATGAGGGACAACCTTGAGGAGCACAAAGGTGATATTTTCCCTATCAGAGAAATTGTGGACAAAGAAATAACATTCTAGCATATTTAACCATATTTCCAAAGAATCTGCATCTATTTGACCTCCAAATACGAGAATATCAAAATTAACTTGTAACTTGAAAGGGGAAATGCCTCCAAAGTGGCCGCTTGACGAAGACATGTCTGTTGTTGTGGGTAGTCGTCGAAGGATTTGGGATTTTTTTTTCATCATATCATCCCTCTGTCACGTGAGGGCTTCCTCGAGCAACAATTGAATATGATCTATTGCTCCCTCATCTCTCTTTTATTCCACCATGGGAGGCCATAAGGGTTGGCAAGGAAGGTCTTTTAGAGGCTCAAGTAGTTTGAGTCCCAACTCCTTATACCTTGACCTTGTTGGGGACATGCACAAATAAACAAATAAAGAGAAGATTGCTCTGATACCACCGATCCAAATTTATGAGGGAACGAAATGAAACACAAAAACATGATAGAAATATAGAGATGCAGTAATACTCGGTTTCTATTAATGAACAAAATATGCAAGAACCGTAAAAATGCAGAGTGAAATTAAATCGCTAGAATGGTGATTATCTATGAAAAGAGATGTGATGGCTATGCACATTCATAAGAAGATGATTACAATGAGGCCAAAAAAACCTTTTCAC
Organism: Picea engelmannii; assembly: GCA_009831015.1. NCBI lineage: Eukaryota > Viridiplantae > Streptophyta > Pinopsida > Pinales > Pinaceae > Picea > Picea engelmannii. Next base: position 30,406 of record ML794168.1, read on the forward strand.
ATAAAGCATCAATGAGAAAACATTAAACATACAAAACCCTAACCTCAAAAGATGAAACACCAAAAGGTTTGTGGGCCCCGATGTGGTTAGTCAATACGTCAACTTCTCGGGGGCATTACTTTTGCATACAATCTCTGTTTTGGGCACATGATAACTATTTGGAAAGAACTGTTCAAGGATTACAACTTCTCTCTAGGGTGAGGGTGCATTGTTGGCAATTCTTGGCCTCCCAAATATCCAAAAAACACCGTTTAGGGCCTCAAAATAGTCCCAGAAGTTTGGGGTTTGAAAAAACCGTAAAAAAAATTCCAAGAAGATAAAGAATATTTGAGTTAGTGAAAGAGGTGGGTGGCCATTGAGATCCACCTAGATCATGGAGGGAGTATTGATTATGTAGGAACGTGCCACAAAATTAAACTTAGTATGGGAGAATATAATTTAGAAATCCCAATGTATGTCATTCCCATTGGAGGAGTAGATGTTGTTATAAGGATTCAATGGTTGAGAACATTAGGTACAATTTATACAAACTATAAGGAAATATTCATGAGATTTGAATTGGAAGGAAGTCAATATGAGATCAAAGGGTTAAAATATGGAAATTCTTAGGTCATTATCTCTCATAGAATGAAGAAGCTCTTAAAAAAGGGTAATAGGGGATTTGTGGTTAGAGTTTATTCTATTAAAGTAAAGAAGGAAGATGAAAATATTATAGAGAAATTAAAATGCACCTTAGAAAATCACCATAAGGTCTTCCAAGAAATTCTTAAAGGGATACCTCCATCTAGAGATCATGAACATCAAATTGAACTAATACCTAGAAATACTCCTAATAAAAGGCCTTATAGATATCCTCATCAATAAAAGGGAGAGATTGAGAAAATGGTGCAAAACATGCTGGATTTAGGTATTATTCAACCAAGCTGTAATATTCCAAATATAAAAAGTATGCAGAACAGAAATAAAATGCTAGAAATGGAAGATGAACAACAATATAACTAGAACAACACAATAATACCAAAATGATACTAGAAGAACACTAGAAATATCACTTTGATTACTAAGAGCAATGTTCACTTGCCTCTTCGAGGGGGAAACCTCCAGCAACGCAGATCTCTATTACAATAATATCCAAGACAAAAGTACCCTCGACTCCTATTTATACTAAATATGTTTATCAAAAGAACCATCTAGAGGAAGATCCTTCTAGAAGCGGAAGCTTCTATTAGGTCTTCTTACATTCGAATTATTCTTCCTTATTGCTAGACCTTATTAATATTGACCTATATTACATCAGAATATATTATTCTACCTACGTGAGGGGTTAGGTCCCTAACATGTCCTCCCCCTTAAAAACAACCTTGTCCAGAAGGCTTGAGATGTGGAAATTGCTGCAGAATGGTAGTTGGTTCCCAAGTGGCATCTGCTGGGGTTGTATCTTTCCACTGGACTAACACTTCCTTGATGGTTCACTGACACAGGCAACGCTCACACTGGTCCAAAGCTGCTTGCGGCTATAGCCAAATGGAGCCTTCTTCGTCCAACTCGGGAAGGTTGGTTTGAGTTTGGCACTTATTCCAATCACCTTCTTTAAGTAGGAAACATGAAAAAGAAGATGTAGCTTAGAATGATTGGGAAAAGCTAACTGATAGGTCACCTATCCCACATGCTTGAGAATAGTATAAGGACCATAAAATTTGGGCCCCAGTTTCCAACAATGGTCAACCTTGAGGGAGTTTTTCTTGTAAGGTTGCAGTTGAAGAAACACATGATCCCCTTCTACAAATTGGCGTTCAGAGCGACCTTGATCTGCTTGTTGCTTCATGTGATTCTGGGCCATGAACGAATTCTCTTTGAGGGTATAGAGAATAGCCTCTCGAATTGTAAGCGTTTGGTCAACCACATGGACCTTCAAGACACCTAGAAAATATGAGAGAACTGAAGGTGGATTTTGTCCATATACCACTTCAAAAGGATTCATGCAGGTAGTTGTATGGTATGAAGTGTTGTACCACCATTCAGATAGTGGTAACCATTGAGCCCACTGATTTTTATTTTCCAAGGCAAAAGACCTCAAATATGTTTCCAAACATTTGTTGACAACTTCAGTTTGACCATCATTCTGGGGATGATAAGCAGTGCTGAGATGCAATTGGGTGCCTTGTAGCTTGAACAATTCTTGCCAAAAATTGCTAGTGAAATTTGGGTCGCGATAAAAAACAATAGAATGTGGCATGCCATGAAGCTTGAAGACCTGATCCATGAAAAGTTGAGCCACAATGGATGCTGTAAATGGGTGTTGAAGAGCATGGAAATGAGCATACTTGGAAGGATGATAAACTACCACCATGATGACTGATTTATTGCACGATTTAGGTAAGCCTACAATAAAATCCATAGAGATATCCTGCCAAATAGTAGGTGGAATCGGAAGCAGTTGTAGTGTGCCAAGAGATTTGACTGTTTCTCCCTTGTTGAGTTGACACACATCACATTCAACCACAAAATTACGAACGTCCTGTTTCATACCATCCTAGAAAAAAAGAACGTTTGACCCTGTCATAGGTTTTGGTAAACCCAGAGTGCCTAGCTGTGGGTGTAGAATGAAGCTCATAAAGTACCATGGATTTAAGTTTTGATTATTTACTTAAATACAAACGACCTTTGTATCAAAGCTCATAATGGAGCCAAGAGTACCCTGGGGAAACTGGAGAATTGGAATGCAATTGTTGTATCAGATGTGAACTTTTGGGATCGTGTAGCAATTCTCGGCGAACGACTTGGAGCCAATCTGGTACAATGAAGGAGAGAGAAAAAAGGGACCCTTCATCTTCATATTTTTGGGAAAGTGCATCCGCAACCATATTGTCTTTGCCTTTCTTGTAAATGATCTCATAATCATATCCAAAGAGCTTAGTCACCCATTTTTGTTTCTCTGGGGAGAAATGCGTTGTTCTAGAAAAAAATTGAGGCTTTGATGATCTATATTAATTTGGAAGCGCTGCCCCAAGAGATAAGGGTGCTAAAGATCAATGACATGCATAATAGCCAACATTTACTTTTCATAGATTGATTTTCCCAAATTTCATTCAGACAGTTGTTTGCTGGTTAAGGCCAAAGGTCGGCCCTCCTTGATAAGGACAACGCTAATTACTTTCCCTAAAGCATCACATTCCAGGACAAAGATCTTTGTGAAATCAGGAAGGGCCAGGACTGGAGTGGTGCACATGGCCATCTTCAAGGTTTGAAAAGCTTGAGTAGCTGATGGAGTCCAAGTGAAAGAATTCTTTTTAAGGAGTGCAATGAGAGGTGCAACAATCTTTCCATAATTCTTAACAAACTTGCGATAATAACCTGTTAAGCCTAGAAATCCATGCAATATTTTGAGAGTCTTTGGGTGAGGCCAATCTTGCATAGATTCAATCTTTTTAGGATCCACCCTAACTCCGACCTTGCCAACAAGATGACCCAAGTACTCAACTTCCGAGGTGCCAAAAGCACATTTAGATTGTTTCAGGAAAAGTTGGTGTTGAGAGAGTAGATGGAGAACACGATCCACATGAGCAAGATGGTCTGTCCAGGTTTTTCTATAGATGAGGATATCATCAAAGAAAAATAAGACAAAATGGTGGAGAAAGGACGGAAGACATGATTCATGAGGCTTTGGAAAGTGGAGGGAACATTACACAAGCCAAAGGGCATGACCAAAAACTCATAGTGGCCCTCATGAGTTCTAAAGTAAATCTTAGGAATGTCTGCTTCTTTCATACGGATCTGATGGTAGCTAGAACGAAGATCAAGTTTAGTAAAGAAATGGGTGCCACTCAATTCATCCAAGAGGTCATCAATGACATGAATGGGAAATTTGTCTTTAATGGTGAGTTTGTTGAGGGTGGGGAAGTCAGGACACATGCGCCAAGAACCTTCTTTATTAAGGACCATGACCACAAGAGAAGAGTAGGGGATCATACTAGGGTGGATAACACATGCGTTAATAAGTTCTTAAACCATTTTCTCAATTTCATTTTTTTGGGAAAAGGGGTGACAATAGGGACAAATATTGGGAGGAAGGCTTCCTGGGACAAGGGGAATGAAATGATCATGAACACCACGAGAAGGAGGGAGTCCCTGGGGAGTGGAAAAAAACACTTGATGTTTAGAGAGGATGGATTAGAGGTCCCATGACACAGAGGGTGTCTCAGTTGCTTATATGGCATGGAGTTGGGCAATAATGCTAGAATAACCTTTTTTGAGGAGATTTTCGATGCGATGGGAACTAATGATCTCAGGGGAACTGACGATGATGCCTTAGAACTTATATTGTTTTCTCTCCTGGTCGAATTGCATGGTTAATTCCCTAAAATCCATGAGAATGGGGCCCAAAGTCCTTAGCCAGTCTGCACCCAACACAATGTCACAACCACCCATGTCGATAGCAAACATATGAGATTTCAGGTGGTAGTCACCAATTTGGAGACGCACGTTTTCACAACGCCCTCCACATTTCATGGACCCGTCATTGACAATCATGATTTGGAAATTATTGACTGCATAGATATAACAATTAGTTTCTTGGGCAATGCGGCGATGAATATAATTATGGGTGCTTCCACTATCAACAAGAATGATGACATTCCTATGCTTGATGTAGCCAATTATCTTGAGGGTTTGGGGAGCAGAGAATCCAGTGAGATCATTTACAGAAATGACCGGTTTGACTTAGGGAGGGTCTGAGGGAGGGGTTATGTCAGTGGGTTCAGGTGACACTGATACAAGGGGGGCTTCAACATCCTCTTCTGAAACATCCTCTGAGATGGCCATAAAAAGATTTTGTTCCTTACACTTGTGTCCCAGAAAATATTTTTCATCACAATTATAACAAAGGCCTTTGAGTTGGCATTCAGCCATTTCGGCCCTGGTCAATTTTTGAATCTTTAGTGGAGTAGAAGGAGGAGTGGGATTTACTGGTTTAGTATGAGGAATAAAGGGGGGTTTCTAGTTTTGAGAAGAGACAAATTGTTCTTATACTTAGATATTTTAGTAGCCTCCACCCAACTCTGATGTCGATCCATGAGGACATGGGCCTGAATCTCATCCTTGAGGCCACCTATAAAACATTCTCGGAAAAAAATCATCAGACATGCCCTCTGTATGAAAAGCCAGTCACTCCAAAGCAACTATAAAGTCTTCCAATGTGCCAGATTGTTTCAACTTTGTCAAATGGATTAAATGGTTGGTGTTAGTGTCAAAGCATTCATAAATCTCTACCACAAAGTGTGTCCAAGCAACATACCCTTGACGGGCATTTTTTCTCCATTGCCACCATTGCCAACGTTCTTGATCTAGATGGAGAACACCATACTAGAGTTTGGCCAACTCATCTGTAATGTCGTACAAAGAGAAATAATGTTCCATTTGAGTTACCCAACCAATGGGTTTCGAGCCATCAAATTTGGTCACATCCACACGTGAAAGGCGTAGGTCACGTTGAAAGTGACGAGGATGAAAATTATGGGAATGAGAGGAAGTTTCAACTTCAGTATGCAAAGGTGGGTCAGATAAAGGAGGATCTGCAGGGATATGCAACTTGGTGCAGATCAACGAAGTGACAAATTCAAGCTGGGTAGTAATGTCTTGTTTGAGGTCTTATTTGAGTTCCTTGATTGAGGCGACGATGGAGGAATGGATATTTTTATTGATGGTGGAAATATTGGCACTGAGCTATCTCACTTCTTGTTGGGTGTCTGTGAAATTAGATTGCAAGGTATTGAAGCGAGCTTCCAAGTCTTGGCTACGGGTATGGGCCATGATGACAAGGGAACCGAAAAGGGGTGGGTGGGGTAAAAAATTTGCTGAAAAATGATAGGTATGAATGTGATAAGGGTGAAGAGATAAATCCAATGGAATAGGTCTCAAATAATGGTGCAACAAAATCCAGTTTTTTTTTTTTTTTTTAACACCGAGAGTTATACTCCGGTCTGAAGAATACTGCAGTGATGAAATGCCCAAATTCTTAATAAGGAAGAAATGTGTAGTGATTTGGCAACTTGAACACAGCTGCACGACCATAGATCTTGTCTATTTTGCGCGACCATAGAATAACGCTAGAAAGATCACTTTGATTATTGAGAGCAATGTTCACTTGCCTCTTCGATGGGGCAACCTCCAACAGAGTAGAGCTCTATTACAATAATATCCAAGACAAAAGTTCTCATACCCTCGACTCCTATTTATACTAAATATGTCTATCAAAAGAACCATCTAGAGGAAGATCCTTCTAGAAGCGAATGCTTCTATTAGGTTTTCTTACATTCTACTTATTCTTCCTTATAGCTAGGCCTTATTAATATTGACCTTTATTACATCAGAATATATTATTCTACCTACGGGAGGGGTTAGGTCCCTAACACAAGCATGAGTCCATTTTCAGCTCTAGTAGTTATGCTGAGAAAAAAAGACAATTCTTGGAGGATGTGTCATGATTATAGAGATCTAAACAAAATCACCATCAAGGATAAATTCCCTATTCCAAATATTGAAGAGCTATTAGATGAGATTCATGGAGTGGCTTATTTTACAAAGTTAGATCTTAGATTAGGATATCACTAAATCAAATTATGAAAATAAGACATTCCCAAAATAGATTGCAGAACACATGAAGGGCATTATGAGTTCTTGGTCATGTCTTTTGGGTTAACTAATGTTCCTTCTACTTTTCAAAGCCTTATGAACATAAATTGTTGACCCCAAATTAGAAAGTTTGTGTTGGTTTTTTTTGATGATATACTTATCTATAGAAAATCATGGGAAGACCACATTAAACACGTGGATAAAGTCCTATAAATTATGGAGAACAATCAATTACAATGAATAACTCAAATATAGTAGTGATGAATGTAAGGAAAAATCACATCCCAAATATTAGGATGACTCCTATTGAAACTTCTCAACAAATGAACTAAGGTTATGTTTACCACTTTCATCCATCCATCTATTTGTGGGTGAGATTGTTTTCAACATAGTATCCATCATACTCCACAATGCCTTCCAAAAATGGCTCAAAAATCTATTATCCCCATCTAAAATGTGGGAGTTAGGAAATATAAATTGTACCCATATATGTTGGAAAAATACCTTTGTTGTTTCCCGTCCAATTATAATTTTCTTACATGGAATCAAATGAACCATTTTGTTGAACTTGTCAACTACTACCAATAGATATTCATGTCCATTGCTAGGTTTTGGAAATCCTCTAAGGAAACATATGGAGATGCTCTGCCAAGGTGAATTCGAGAGAAGAAAAGGAGTGTATAATCCCAACTTTATATTAGTGTGTTTTGAAGTGAAACAAAACACGCTTGTCTACATTAACTTACTAGCATTCCTTGACGTACATAACCAACACACATACCTTTGTAAATTCAATAAAGTCTTTCTACCTCTAAAGTGTTGAATAAATTAAAAAATATGGAATTCTATCAACATCATGGTTCTACTCCCACCCTTAGGAATACATAACCTACCATCCTTGTACAACAATCCATCTTGCAAATGGTAGTCAAGCTTCCTCTCTCCCTATTGCAATGCTACAACAATTAGATATAAATTATTGTCCTCTTCATATCGGATCTGCAAATCCTCAAGATGAAAATTTGTAGCTACATATTCATTGTGAGAATAGTTATTGAATTGGGTGACCTTGATAAGAATTCTACCATCTTATTGGTAACCCCATTCTTGTACAATAACAAGATTGTTTTTTTTATATAATACATCCACTTGATATGCCTCACTTTCTAGAACTTAGTCTAGGTCTGTGAAATAAATTTGTAGTGACTTGTGATCAATGTGGATGACTATCTCCTTATAACTTGTGATCAATGTGGATGACTATCTCCTTATAACTTGTGATCAATGTGGATGACTATCTCATTATGAGAATAATCATTGAATTGGGTGACCTTGATAAGTATTCTACTATATTATTGGTAACCCCATTCTTGTACTTGATAACAAGATTGTTTTTTTTTATATAAGACATCTACTTGATATGCCTCACTTTCTAGAACTTAGTCTAGGTTTTTGAAATTTGTAGTGACTTGTGATCAATGTGGATGATTATCTCCTTCCCTAGAATGTAGATTCTCTAATGCTTCATTGCTTAATGCAATGCCAACAACTCCTTAGCATAGGTAGGATAATCCAAAACAACTCCACAAAAGGTTTCTAAATGGTATGCAATTGATGTTCCTTCTTATATGATGACGATCACCATCAAATATCTTGATGCATCAACATTGATATTGAAAGGATTTTTGTAGCCTTAACATAGGTGTTTCACATGTATTTTGCTTCAAATTGTTATCTTGAGCTTTATTCCAAAAAATGTATACTTTGATTTTGTTAGGGAATGAAACAATGCAACAACACTTGAGAAATATGGGATGAACTAATGAATATATTGACAAATTCCAACTAGACTCCTTACCTCGATGAGATTAACTAGTCTAGGTCACGACCCATGAATTTGAACCTTCATTGGTTATATCTTCAACTATTCCCCACAAACCATGAATCTAAAGTAAATAATCACTTTCCTAACACAATCACATTTCTTCTTTTTCCATTGTAACTTTATTGCTTTGAAAGTTTCCAAAAATTGCTTCAAATGGTATAAGTTCTCCTACCCCTGTCTTGTTGTAGATGAATATGTCATCCATGCAAAAGAAAACTACAGTGAAATATCCCAAAAAGCATTATCTACCACTTGAACAACCCATGCGAGCTCTTAAAGCAATCTTTGAAGTGTCCTCTTCCTTAATCCACACTTGATGCTATCCATATTTTAGATCCAACATGGAAAATAACTTTTTTCCCTGCATTTGATTTAATAAATCATATCAAGCCTTAGAAGAGGATGTTATTTCTTGGCTATAATCTTATCGAGTGCACAAAAATCAACACACATTTTCCAAATCCCATCCTTCTTTAACACTAATACAATAGGATATTCACAACAAGACATACTAGATTTTATATCAAAGAGTTTCAAAGAGATATTGAATAGGTGGAGAAGGACTTCCATCTAGAGATCAGGTCAAGGAGAAGAGAGAACAAAGGAAATCACAAGTGGGTTTCAATAGATTGGAGCTGCAACATCATGATCACGTTGTACAAAGTTCCATACAGTCTTTGAGTGTGTGTACGTGGGTCTCATTGGAGACATATGCATATACAATATTTTTCTTAAGGAAAGGTGCACACATTTTGGGAAGCATGAAAGTACAGTGTTGTACAACAATGTAGGAGATTGCTAGGGTTTGTAGGTACCATCTAGAGTTTTTTATATTTCTCTATGGGCCATTTTCCCAGGTATGGGATCCCTTGTAAGCTTTGAAGTTATTTGAATGATAAGCTTAGTTGATGGGCATAATATATTTGTGTATTGTGGTTGATATTTTGGCTTCTAGTATTGCTTCCGCTATCTTTATTTGAGTTGAATATTCTAGAAAGTGTATGTTGTTTTATGGGTGTTAATTTGATTGTAAGTGCATGTTGTTTTATAAGGTGTTAATTTGATTTACACCAAGGAAATCAATAGATAACACGATACCTAGGGCTAGAGTAGAAATTTCAACATGGTATTAGAGCAGTTTCTTTGAGAGGAAGGTAGATCTCATATCCATAGCAATTGATAGCAGATCTATCAGATCTATAAGGAGATCTTAGTAGATCCATAACCAACATTCAAAAATCAAGGGTTGGATTTCAGGGAAACAATAGTACTGAGGTAGAACTAGGGTTTTCATTCGTATGAACCTGTACATAGGTTACATAGGGAACAATCACATACATATGCAGGTTGCTTTGCAAACAATCGTGTATACGCAGGTTGCAGTAAGCACATACACATACATACGCGGGTTGCAGTAAGTAAAGGAACATACATACATGGGTTTCAATAGTGAAAGGTGTGCATAGTGTCGTAAAAGTCAATACAAGGGAAATTTCAACATAAAGTTATTTTTAAGGCAGTTTATTAGGTCTAAGGGATGGCATCAACAAGTTTGAGAGTTGAAGACAGATTGGATGGAGCATCCAACTTCCTATCTTGGAAAGAAAGAGTTACTTTTGTGTTGAAGGAGTATGACCTTTGGGAGTATGATGCAGGTGGATATCGGTGGCCACCCACCTTTTCCAACTGGCTCAAAACAATTTTCTGGTAATTTTGGTAATTTACTATTTTTAGTAGTTTTTAACTTTTGGGGCCATTTTGAGGGCCTAAATGAAGGTTTTTTGGGATAGAGATTCTAAATACTATCCAAAGACTCAGGTTGAGCCCCCTAAATGAATCGCCTCAATGATACCTTTCCAATGAGCTATCGTGCACCCCAAACGAAGATCGCATGCCAAAGTTACGCCCCCGGGAAGTTGATACACCAAACTACCCAAAACGGGGTTCACAAAACTGTTGATTTTCATCTTACGAGATTAGGGTTTTGGATTTTCTTTATGATAAAAAGGCCTTTGGAGCCTCATTGTAAAAACATATTCTTGTGAATTTGATTAGCAGACACATCTCTTCTCAGAGATAAGCTGCCACTATTCTAGCGAGTCTTTGACTCTGTATTTTTACAATATTTGTACATTTTTGCTCATTAATAGAAAATTGTGTATGACTGTATCTCTGTGTTTATGGTTGCATCTATGATATATTTATGTTGTATTATTGTATATCTGAGATATGCTGTACATTTTTTTATTATATCTCCACTCTCATTTCGTGCCGAAAATAATCCGGATCACTGGTATCAGAGCAGGCTGCTCTTGATCATTTTTCAGTGCATGTCCCCGACAAGGTCTGAGTATAGAAAGTTGGGTCTCGAGCTTGTCTATATTGAGTAAAATCTCTCTCTCACTCCCAAGAAACCCTCCATGGTGGAAGAAAAGAAAAATGACGAAGCATAAGATTCTATTCATCTGTTGCTTGAGCAAGCTCTCACGCGACAAAGAGACGAAATGATGGAGAATTTTTCCCACATCATTCAATGCATGCCAATAGAATCATGTGCATCTTCATCAAGAAACCACTTTGGAGACACCTTGCCTTTCAAGGTACATGTCAATTTTGATATTCCTATATTTGAAGGTCAGATAGATGTGGATGCCCTAGACAAATGGTTAAATATGTTAGAAGGTTATTTATCTGTTGACAATTTTTTCGACAGAGAAAAGATCATCTTCACGCTCCTTAAGGATATATCCCATGTCAAACATTGGTGGGAAACTTACTGGGAGAAAATTTCCATAGAGGAGTCTGGAATATATGGGGCTGAGCCCACTTGGGATTTTTTTATGGATGCGGTAAAGGAACAATATTACCCTGTTGGCAACTATGAGGACCAACACATGAGATGGACCACACTGTGGCAAGAGAGGGGCCAAGTAGTGCTAGAGTTCACCAATACCTTCCATACCTTGCGCACCAAGCTAGGTATAAAAGTCTCCGAGCGAAATTTGGTTCTGAAATACCGTGGGGCTCTACACAGATACATCCAAACTGAAATGGATTTTCTGGACATCTCATCACTCATCATTGCTTATCGAGATGCTGTTAAAATCGATCAGAAATTCAAGCACCAGAACAAGCGGGATTTCAGGTCTACAAATCCAGAGTAAAAAAAGTATGATAAAGACGACCCTAAAAAACAACTTCTTGAAAACCAGTCCAAGCCACAGGAAAAGAAGGGCCATGAAAAAGACGCAGGACACTGGAAAATGGTGTGATTTCCACAAAATCCCCTGGCACAACACCGATAAATGTCACTCAAAATAGTCATTGGTGGTCGATATCAAAGACAAGTAGTCGAACCCTGATTCAGAAAATATTGATAGAAGATAGATCATCGACGCAGACCCCATTGCTATTGTTGTGACCACAAAAATTCAATTAGAAGAACCCACATATCTTGAAGAGGGGAAGCGCCTTTTTCATTCATAGATGTGGGTGAATGGGACCCCACTGCATTTTATTGTTGATAGCAGAATCCATAAGAACCTCGTCTCAACAAAGGTCGTCAAATAGTTGGGATTATCGACAACACCACACCTGAAACCACACAACATTGGGTGGCTTCGCCAGGGACGAGATGTTCATGTCAGCCAACAATGTCGATTGTCATACAACATCTATCCCTTCAAGGATGAGGTATTATGTGATGTTGCCCCGTTGGATGTCTGTGATGTTGTCTTAGGCCAACCATATATGTGGAAGCGCAATGCTATCTATGAGTCTTGACCCCGTAGTGTCGTTGCTACTCTGGGGGTTCATCTCTACAGGATACCAAAGGTAGTTCCAACTACTGTCCCACCTAAACAATGCCGCAAGCTAGTATCTCATACTACAAAATTCAACTTCTTCACAATTTGTTCAAAAGGTGAACAAAAGGATACAACAACCATTACAACATCGATCCAAGCACCTTCTATCCAATAGAAGCAGGTCGAAAATATTGTAGCAAAGTGTAAAGATTCCTTCTGCACACAGGCATCTCATGTAGCCAAAATGGTTAAAAAGTTCCAACCTTTCCAACCATAAGTTCCTGACAACCTTCAACAAGCTAAGCAACGCAACTTCTCCAACAAGGCAAGCAAATCATCGAGATGCAGATTCAAAAAACAATTTTCCCTCTCCCCCAGGCACTCAATGAAATGGAGACCATTGCTTCCTAATGGGGGAGGATTGATCTATGTGGATATCGGTGGCCACACACCTTTTCCAACTGGCCCAAAACAATTTTATGTCAATTTTGATAATTTACTATTTTTAGCAGTTTTTAACTTTTGGGGCCATTTTGAGGGCCTAAATGAAGGTTTTTTGGATCAAGATTCTCAATGATAGCTAAAGGCTCTGATTGATGCCCCTAAATGAATCTCTTTGATGACACCTTTCCAACGAGCTATCGTGCACCCCAAACGAAGATCATATTCCAAAGTTACGCCCCCGGGAAGTTGAAACACCAAACTACCCAAAACGGGTCCACAAAACTGTTGGATTTTCATCTTCCAGGGTTAGGGTTTTGTATTTTATTTATGATAAATAGGCATTTGGAGCCTCATTGTAAAATCATCTTCTTGCGAATGCAAGTAGCGGACACATCTCTTCTTAGAGATAAACTGCCATCATTCTAGCGAGTCTTTCACTCTGTATTTTTACAATCTTTGTGCATTTTCGCTCATTAATAGAAAATTTTGTATTACTGTATATCTGTGTTTATGGTTGCATCTCTGATACATTTCTGTTATATTATTGGATATCCAAGATATATCTGTACATTTATTTATTATATCTCCGCTCTAATTTTGTGTCGAAAATAATACGGATCATGTTCCATCGACAAATCTGACAACTTTGTTAGCTCACGAGAAAAAGAAGATCAAAGCTAAGAGGGTTATCTTGGATTCAATGAAGGATCATCTAATTCCTCACTTATCCGAGAATAATATGACCAAAGTGATGTTTGATACTTGGTAGGTTTATTCCAGAGAACTAACATGAACATGAAGATGGTTTTAAGAAATAAGCCTAGATCGGTGCAAATGTCTAGATATGACAATGTTACCAGCTATTTCATGAGGATCACATAGGTACATGATCAACTTGCAGCTAGAGGGGAGAAGACATAATATTTATATCTCGTGAATGTGGCATTGAATGTGTTGGATTACTAAGAGGGGGGGGGGTGGTGAATCAGTAATAGTGTAATTATAATCCTTTTAATCCAAATTGATCCAAGTGTTATATCAAAGTAATATTATTATCCAATAATGAGCAATAAGAAAAGAACAATCACACACATACATAGTATACTAGTGTTTTACGTGGAAGCCCAAATCGGGAGAAAACCACAGAATGATTTTTCTTATAAGTATTGAAGAATTACATTCATTGGAAGCACCAATTTCCTTTGTTTTCCAGCTGCAACTGGAAGGAGGCTCCAACCCCCTAGATTCTCAGGCTACAACCCAAGGGAAGCTACAACTCCCCAATTCTCTAGCTACAACTAGAAGGAGGCTACAACCCCCTATGTTCTCCGGCTACAACTGAAAGGTGGCTACAACCACCTATCCTTTCCCTGTCTTGCCACCCTGAAGTAGAAGTAGAATGATGGAACCACTGTCAACCTGTCACTGTGAGATATACCACTGTAAACCTGTACCATAAACAAGTGCATCAACCATGCACCAACTTGTACCTCAACCTGTAATCAACCTGTACCATAAACAAGTGCATCAACCATGCACCAACCTGTACCTCAACCTGTAATCAACCTGTACCATAAACAAGTGCATCCAACCATGTACCAAGTATGTACCAATCATGTGTCAACTACTCATCAACTACGACTCATCAATATGTACCAACATCATCAACTATACACCTCATGTATGTGCCAACTCATCAACTACTTGTCTCAACCATGTACTCAAAAAGTACCTCAACCAAAAGCCCTCATCAATTTCATCATCCAAATTTGATTTGTATCTCTGTAATAGACCTGGTGTATATGATCACATTCCTGCAAACCTTCTTTAACTTTAACAACAAGAGACTAGCATTTTCATCAAACTTTTCTTTAGTCTCACATGCCTAGTTTAGAATTAGTCAACAACCCTAACTTGAAGTAATCAAAACTTTGTACTTTTAATGTATAAATATATGAAACTGATACACAATGTTCTTCAGTGTGTTTTATACAATTCCTCCAAGTTTCACTACTTGGAACCTCCCAGAAAAGGAGTTATAACAAAAATGACATACATTGCTGAATTTTGTCTTATTCTAGAGAGAGAAATTGTAGAGCGTGCCCCGCACGGAATATTTGTTTAAATGATCTGAAACTGTTACACCACATACTATAGACTATACCCTAACCAACACATTTGGTTTGACTGAATTTGGAACTGTTATGATGTTTTTACTTGAAACATCTGTTTTTGACTAGTTTCAGGACTAGCCACAAACCCTATTTTCCACGGAGTGTAACTCAAAAAATACAACGCCCCACAAGCTGAATATTTTACCAAAGATACTTGGATATGTTTTCTCAATGGTACAGCAATTTCACGGTTTGAATCATTATAGAAAAAAAGTTATAGCGAAAATGGTGAGATGACTTGTAAATAACATACCTTAGAAAGCACCATCAAAATAATTTATCCTTCCTTGCATTTCAGCCTTCTTTTCTTCACCTTTCCTCATAATTTAGGTTTAGCTATCCTTGTTTGCCTCAAACACATATAGATATTCAATATTCTCAAGTGTGATTAAAATGAGAGAGCCTTGCCTCTTATTTATACTCTCCAAGTAGCTTCCTTAAAAACATCTTCTAGGTCACTTGGCCCCACTTTCCTTATTTTAGGGTTAACCCACTTCTAATTTCTCCATTAAATTTATTATTTAAATAATTTATTTTGTATTCACTTTGAATTATAGTAGACTCATCACTTCACTTTATTATTTACCTTTTAAAATCCCTTAAACCACTTTGACTACTTTGACCTTTTGGGGCTTCTAGATGACATGTGAGGGTCCTCCAACTTCGTAAGGCCACAACTCTCAAACCGTGAGGAGTTATGTGACATTCCACATACCACCAGAAATGATATGAAATGTACTATCCATATAGAATAGTATTGTCTAAAAATATATCATAACTCATATCATTACCCATGAAACAAAGTTGGGTCCATTACCCAAACCTGGGGTCTCCAACTTCTCATGGCCATAACTCTCTAACCGTGAGGAGTTATGTGACATTCTACATACCACCATAAATGGCACGACAAGAAATATACATCTAGGATAGTTTCCCTGAAAAATTCAATGTCCTTCATCTCATTATTGCACATTTAAGCATGGGTTCTCTTACTCCGCAAAGTGTCTTCCTGTGAGGGCTTTCACCGTAAGGGGACCACTTTGGAGTTCATCCATCTTTACTTCTTATCAACCATGACAAGACAATAATGAGTCATATTTACATAAAAAAATCTTGGGTCCATTACCCAAACCTTTGTGTTGCGGGGCTTTCTTCAAGGGTTAACATCAATGACAACCAACCTTAATCAACAATCTCCCTCTTTGGCATTGATGGCAACACTCTGATGTAATATTGAAATTATATCACTCATTCTTCCCCTGGAACCATGCCTCTGTCCTCTGTATCTGATAAATTTTCCTTTGTCCTCTGCATCTAATAAATCTGCTCCCCCTGGAACCATGCCTCTGTCCTTTGCATCTGATAAATCTCTTCCCCTTTGTCATCAATGGCAAAGGTATCTTTCCATCCGGGGCTACTCCCCCTGACTGAACTATCCTCTTATGGTGATTCCTCGTGTACATCTAAGACATATAAGATAAGCATTCAAAAAGAATTCAAAATCATTCAAAAATCATTCAAAAATCATTCATTTTGGAGCATAAATAACTCCAAGTCTTTGGCAAAGATATTCAAAGGCTTCCCGTGGAAGTGGTTTTGTAAAGATGTCTGCCACTTGTTCTTTTGTGCCCACGTACTCAACTCTGATGTTCTTTTCTGCAACCTGTTCCTGTAGAAAGTGATAATTTATTAGAATGTGCTTCATCTTGGAGTGCATCACCGGATTTTTTGAGATACTGATGGCACTTGTATTATCACAATATATTGGAATGGGCTCATCATACTCAACTTGTATATCTGTCAAAGTTTGTTTCATCCAAAGAACCTGTGTACAACATGCTGCTACTGCAATATACTCTGCCTCTTCTGTAGATAGAGATACTGATGATTGTTTCTTTCTTAGCCATGATACCAAACACTCACCTAAGTAGAATGATGCTCCATTGGTGCTTCGTCGGTCATCAATACAACCTGCCCAATCTGCATCTGTGTAGGCAATAAGTGATAGATCTTTTCCTTTTGGATACCATAATCCAAACTCTTCTGTTCCTTTGAGATATCTGAAAATCCTCTTTACTGCTAATAAATGTGATTCCTTTGGTGCTTCTTGAAATCGTGCCACCTGTACAACTTCTTGCATTAAATCTGGTCTGGATGATGTCACATATAGTAGGCTGCCAATCATTGACCTGTATTGCCTCTGATCTGTAGATTTCAAATCATCATCTTTGCTCAACTTACAATTGGTTTGCATGGGAGTGATAACTGGTTTGCAATCTTCCATTCCAAACCTCTTTAGCATTTCTCTGATATACTTGGTTTGAGAAATATAAATTCCTTGGTTGCTTTGATGTATCTGAAGTCCCATAAAGAAGGATAGTTCTCCAAGTAATGACATTTCAAATTCATTCTGCATGTCTTTTGCAAATTTCTGGCTTAACCTGTCATCATCACTACCAAAAATAATATCATCAACATAAACTTCAATTAATAAAATATTACCTTGACTTACCTTAATGTAGAGGTTGCTGTCTGCACTTCCTTTTCTGAACCCTGCCTGCTGCAGATACTTATCCAGTCTGGAGTACCATACTATAGGAGCCTGTTTTAGACCATACAAGGCCTTCTTTAATTTACATACATAGTCTGTGTTCTCTGACAACTGAAATCCTTCTGGTTGTTCAATGTATACTTCTTCTTCAAGTTCCCCATTCAGAAAAGCTGATTTTATGTCCATCTGATATACTTTAACATTTTTGGAGCATGCATAAGCTAAAAGTAAAGAGATTGCTTCCATTCTGGAAACTGGGGCAAATGTCTCTTCAAAGTCAATTCCTTCAATCTCTGCATATCCTTTACATACCAATCTAGCTTTGTTCCTTGTAACGTGTCCATCTTCATTCAATTTATTTCTGAAAACCCATTTTGTGCCGATCACATTCTTATTCTTTGGTCTTGGAACCAATTCCCAAGTGTCATTTTTCTCTATTTGATCCAATTCTTCATCCATGGCCTTATTCCAAAATTCATC
>ML794168.1:54289-155534 GCA_009831015.1 Picea engelmannii
ATTACCCAAACCTGGGGTCTCCAACTTCTCATGGCCATAACTCTCTAACCGTGAGGAGTTATGTGACGTTCTACATACCACCGGAAATGGCATGACAAAAAATATACATCTAGGATAGTTTCCCTGACAAATTCAATGTCCTTCATCTCATTATTCCATAATTAAGAATGGGTTCTCTTACTCTGCAAAGCGTCTTCCCGTGAGGGATTTCACCATAAGGGGACCACTTTGGAGTTCATCCATATTTACTTCTTATCAACCATGACAAGACAATAATGTGTCATATTTACATCAAACAATCTTGGGTCCATTACCCAAACCTTTGTGTTGCAGGGGTTTCTTCAAGGGTTGACATCAATGACAACCAACCTTAATCAACAAAATGGTCTATTACAACTTTAATTTCCACCCTATAGGCCAGAGAGGAAGCCATCAAAAGATAGAATCCCTAATACATATTTTACCTAAGGTGTTAGGAAAAATATTGACATTGCCAAAATTCATGTCCTTCGCCAAAAAAATTGTTAGTTTTGCTAGATTTCAATCTTGTGTCGTCTTCCGTAAGCTTTCCATTGTCCCAAACCTCAAAACCTTTCATCATTTTTCCCAAGCTTGTTAAAGTTTCAAATCTTTGCATCTAACCTTCTTGAAGTCTCCTATTATCTCAAAATGTAAATGTACTGAAGTCCCGCAATTCCTTGGTTGATTCAATTATGTTAAAAAAGCGCAAGTTTTCCTTTACTATATAAAACCAAGCCAACGATATTTTTTAATCCAAAAAATATTATTTTTTTTAAATTATATTTTTATGTAATTTTAAAAATAACAATTTTATATTAAAGGTTTGGTAAAGTTATAAAAATGAAGCTTTATTTAAACCCCAACTCTAATCAAGTTTCCCAACTATTACTTCAACAAAGTTATATGTGAGTGAAGTTCAAATTTAAGTGTCAAGCATGAGTATTAAGTTTAGAGTCCAAGCATTTTGATTATTTTCAATAAAAGTATTGGGTCAATTACCATCGAGCTCTAGTATCTAGCCATTTATCATGAGTTGAAGACCAAGGTCACATCACATGCTGTTGGCCCTTGACTAAGTTTTGAGGAAACATTGGTCATGTTTGACCACTTTTGGGACTTCGACAGGCTGGTCGAAGATGGAGCACCCAAGCAGAGCTGAGATCACGAGATCTCACTTGTTTTGCGAGCTTGTGGACCGAGCAAAGGGTTTACTAGGGTTTATGTAATGGATTATGGGATGTCATCCCATGGGTTTACCCATGTTTAGGCATTTTTGTAAAAGCATATATAGCAAGGAATGTAATGTAGAAAGTAGTAGAAGCTTAGTGCAAGCAATGTAAGAGATTTGGCTAATTGGCTATGTGCATGATATGTTAGTAAGGCTCCATGCTAGTAAGGAGTTGGCTCTGTGCCTTGAACTGATTTTGGGAAGGAAGATTTGGTGTGCAACGTGCATATCTCCTGTCCTCTATGGATTTTGGCTCTGTGGCTTTGTGCACAAGAGCATATGAATTTAAGAAGATTGAAGACTGATAAAGAAGAAGAATAAGTTGGTGGACGTAGCCCCACACTAGGGTAAACCACATATATCATGTGTCTTGATGTTCTTTGTGCGATGTTGTTTATGTGTTTATCTGTTTAGTTCTGTTGTTATAATGTATGATGAATGGATCTGATATCATTGCTTAGTGATTGATGGTATTAAATATAAATGAATGCTAGATCCAAGCTGATGCTATGTACTAAATGAATGGAAGTACTTGATCTTTATGGTTAATGCGTTGATCTGTAATAAGGGTTTAATATGTGATGTGAATGAGATTCAAGAAACAAATGCATATTTTTGTTTAAGTGCTCTGTTAAGTATTGTAATCACAGATCTGTGTCCCAGCCTGGTTGTAGACACATGAGTCCTACAACCCCCCCTTCCTCTACCTTGGGTGAGAATTCATCTTCTTCGTAGGTGTTGCCGAAAGGGCCGGTAGTTGGGGTTTTGTTAGTGTGTTGTTGAAGTGTTGAACCCTGGGTCTTCCCAAGTGCCAACAAATGGTTCCGTTGCCGGGACTTGAAACTGTGATTGCTGGGAACTGAAGAAAACATAAATCTCTGTGCATAGATCTGTTGCTGTAGTGCGCACTATTCTACTTTTCTTGCAAAGCTCTGTGCTAAGAAAGAAACTAGATCTGAATAAAAGAGGTAAGATCTTAAAGCTTTTTTTTCTTGTAAAGGTAACATAAGTGAATTTTTTTTCTTTGAAAGTATGAATCTAGGTATGTTTGATAGATTTTTTCCTAGCCTAAATGTTAGGGCACAGTTAGAAGAAAGAGTTGATCTGAATAAATTTGATAGAAATAGAGAAAAATATGTTATTCCTTTGCATAGAAAGAATTTTTCGACTAATAAGTGGATGCAGGAACCTAGAAAGAATTTTTGCAGATTGCAGATCCAACATTGTGATCCTCGTGCGCAGTTCAGGAAAGGTCGAGGCTCATTTAAAAGAAAGAGAGGAATAACACTGTGTTATAATTTTAGAAGATCAGGACATCTTGCTAAGGAATGCCCTGGTACATGTCCTATTTGTCTTTGTTGTAAATTTATTGGTCATGAGGTTGAGGATTGCCCAAGAATGATTTATAAAGTTGAAAAGATGAACGTGAGACAAGAAAACTATAAAGAAGGTCAAGAGAGTAAGGATATGTTAGAAAATTAGAAAGAGAAAGAATCAGAGAAAGCTTAGGCTATGTTAGTACAGTTAAAAGAAGCAATGGATGACCACAAGGATGTCAGTTTGTCAGATATCTTGAAAGAAAAATAGCGCATAGTCACAAGAATAGAAGACTTCGACATAGACTGTGTATTGGATGAAGAAACACATGTGAACATTATGCTAGAAAGCACTTGGGAAATTTTTGGAAAGACTACTATGATACCTTCATTGGGAAGGATAGGCTTGTTTAAAGGAAAGATGATAAACCTATGTGGAAGAGTTATTAACATACCTATTATTTCTCATGAAACATCGACTGAAGAAGAGTTTGAAGTCATTAAGTTTATTGAGAACATAACCCATTTTCAACTTTTGTTAGGAAAGACTTGGATTGAGAAGGATCAGATCAAAAGGAAAGCAGAGGAGGAATCCATAGAATAGAAAAAGAAAGAACTAAGGGACCTCATAACCACAAAAATAGAGCGACTAATAGAAGAACAAGAGGATAAGTTGAAGCAACAGAGAGCAAAAAAATTAGTTGTCAAATTTGAAAGAACACAAGAAGGTTTGAAAGACCTATCAATGCAAGAAGAAAGTATGTCCACCCAGGACCTAGTACACACAGAGGTATTACCTTTGAACCCTTTGAAAGAACATCAACAACATGAAGTCACTATGCTACGAAAATATAAGCATAAGAATGGAAAGAGGAATCTAGAGACTCAGATCACAGGAAAGAAGGCAAGGAAACTCAGTAAGAAGAAATTCAAGATAGAAAAACTACAGGAGGTTCCAGAAAAGACTTCGCAGGAGGCAGATCTGGAGAAGTTGAACCTTGCCAGAATATTATAACCATGTAGAATGGGACTTCACCATGACGAAGCTATATGACTGTTGGAGGCGCCTCGACCGTTAGAATAATTCTTTGGAATGGCTAGAAACACATTTATTGACGGGAAGACCGCCGTTGGACCGTTGGGACTGTGCCATACCGGACTAATTCGCATTGATTGACACATTCCTGTCCATTGGAGGAATCTGTTAGGATGCTTGCTTATTTAACCCGTCGGATGCTGCACCGGGACCAATTTTTTCCACTTGTGATTATCCAAGCTAACAAAGAATCGATTGCATATTCTGCTGTGATTTCTAGACCTCACCATCCATTTGATTACCTCACTTGTCCATTCACCTACCCAATCTATTTGATTACAAGTGTGAATGTCGAGTGAACATAGCGTGTTAGAGAAGTCTGTGGAGGAGATTCTCATGGATCTCATGGCTGAGAGAGTTATGTCTATAGGAGTACATGCATTGTCGACTGGAGGATTTCAAGCACCCCCCTTGACTAGACGTCGTTCTAGATGTACTAATGAGAAGAGAAGCAAGCACCACGATGATCTGGCTAACACGAAGTAGATCCCATCAGTCTTGCCAGATTATATACCACCATTGGCTGGTGCGGTTAACTGCGAAAGTATCCCACGTTAATTTGAGTACATGCTGATCACTGTGTACATCCCAAAGGGGCTACGTGTAGTTGGACCCCAGTTAGGAAACATCCCAGATCTGAAGAACAACGACTTTAACCTCGGAGATAGGAAGAACTAAGCGATTGTTGGCCCTTGGTTATGGAAGGAAGCGAAGAACAAGGAAGGAAAGGCAAAAAGCGAGCTTCATGGGAGACACAGTAACTGTCACTGAGTTGAAGTGAGAAAAAGAGCAGGAAAGATGGAGCGAAGTGCGGAAAAGAAAGCCGTTGGACGAGGAGATTAGGGATGAGAGATCAACAAGGAAGAAGGATCGTGGACAACTCAACAAGCAGAGAAAGCCATCACTGGATGCTTTGGAGCACCACATGACGAAGAAGGAAAGATAGGCTGGCGAAGCTCGGAAAAAGTGGGTCAAGTTGACCTAGGGTTTTAGACACCTAGGGTTTTGGTATCTAGGGTTTTGGCACCTAGATTTTGACCTAATACTGTTAGTGAGGGATTGTAATGTATAAAGGTTAAGAGGACCTGGGTGGGGTTGTTGGTCATCGAGGATTGGTATGATATTGTTGTTATAGCTCTATTGTGGAGGGAGAGGATTGCATTATGAGATCTTCAGCTGTGTGCGAAGGTCAAGTCCTGCAACTGGGTGTGTAGGAAGGGGAGAGAAAGAGAGAGAAGAACAAAGATCTGCTAGCTGAGAGCGCAAATAAGAATTGTATGCTTTACCTTAATAAATCATAAGCACAGTTTTGTGGACATAGCCCTAGAGAGAGTGTGAACCACGTATATTTTGTGTCGTATGTGTGATTGATGCCTGAATCTCTGTCATTGTTATATTGTTATTTGCAGTATTATGTTAGATCAGTTCTATAGCTACGCAGGATAGACCTAGCTGATAAGAGATATATGAATGCTGTACTGTTGTTGTGATAGATCCACTGGATATTCCCCTGGTTGTAGACATTCCTATCCTGCAACCCCCCTCTTAGCTTCTTTGGGTGAGACTGCATCTGCTTCGCAGGTGCTGCCAAAAGGGCCAGTAGCTAGGGCTTGTTGGTGCACTCTTGGAGTGAACCCTAGGTCTGCCCTTGTGCCAACAAATGGTTCCATTACCGGGACATGAATATGTGTAAGGGAATGTCAAGGTGGTTCCCATCGAAGACAGAGATTCATAAGTGGATAGAGGATCAAGAGAGGGACTTCGCTGAAGCCAAAAACAAGAACCCTAAGCTAAGTACTAAAGGTTGGCTGCAGAGACACATCTTCACCGATATTCACAAGATCTTCTTTGGAGGAATCCATCAAGAGCTATACGAGTGGTTAGCTAGGTTAGTCGATACTCAGTTCAAGATCAGATCTAGACCTCCTGTGGTCTGGACGTCGAAGTTTATTAAGAAGGTTAAGAGAGTCGACAACGCTTTATCAAGGGCTGTAGATCACTGGTTCCATAGTACCATTGGAGAGTATATCATCAAATTTGCTGTTGACAGAACAAAATCATATAGCCAGGCCGAGAGATACTTCTTCAAAGGACCCAGAGGAAATTTTTTACAATTTCTGAAGCTAAGAATTAAGATGCTATTGCATGAAAAGAACGTCTTGAAGATACAATAGATTGGTTGGATCCGAAAAGGCTAATGTTCAAGAATTCAGACGACGACAGCGACAATGACACAGAAGATGGACATACGCATAGTGGGAAAGTATTTCGAGGGGTTCACCTTGAGAACCCGTTCAAGAAAAACTACGGAGACGAGGGTTCCTACAATGGAGAAGAGGCAGATCTGAAAAACGAAGAACATTCAGAACCCACCAGAGCAAAGGAAGAGGAAGCTGAAGAACTTTTCCAGAACGAGCCAAAAACATCAGGAACTACGTAGACCACTGAAGTAAGTAATATCAATCCTTCTTCTATTTTAGAAACGCTAAGTAATCACAATATTCCGAATCACCAGAGTCTGCAGACTACTATTACTAGTAGTTCAACATCTACTCAGACAGGAAACCTAGGCAGCTCTATGGCAGACGAGATGAGTCTCCCTATCTTTAAAGGAGATGGATATGAAGATCTTGATCAACACTGGTTCCTGTGTGAGGCCATATGGAACATTAAAAATATTACCGATGAAGTTGTTAAAAGAAACCAGTTTAGCACTACGTTGAGGGATCACGTGCTGAGCTGGTACATGAAGCTTGTCCAAGGACTTGCGCAACCTAAGCCACTAAATGAGATCAAGAACACGCTGGTTGCAGAGTTTAAAAAACCTAAGTCAGAGTCACAGTGTATTATTGAGCTGAAGGAGATCAAACAAAAGGCAGCCAAACCTGTTTGGGAGTTCGATCAGAGATTCAAGACCCTAACAAGCCGATTGACTTTTAAGATACTAGATGAGCAGAACAAAGAATGGTTCATTGCTACTCTTTTACCACACATCAGAGTTCCCTTGATGCAGCAGAAGATTGCATCGTAGGTAGAATCTTTGGAGATCGCCATGAAGCTTGAATCAACACCTATGGGAGAATCTAGCTTAGGCATGAGCCAGATCTTAAGCCAGCTGACTAGTTTGTCTCTGCAGGTTGAGGATATGAAGAAGGACAAGGGGAAGGAAAAAAGAGAAGATATCTGGTGTGTAATATGCAGATCCGAAGGTCATGATAAAGAGCATTGTCCCCTGTTTCATGAATATTTGGCCTCAGGAGCGTTGAGCCCCTTGAAGCAAGTTAACCTGCCCTGGTGTGAAGTATGCAGAAACCGACATCACCCTGGTGTGAAGTATGCAGAAACCGACATTGCCCTGGTGAGTGCTACTATATGCAGAAGTATGTTCAGACACCCACAAACTTGTACTGCACATTCTGTAAGTCTGTAGGGCGCAATGATAGATATTGTAGGGATTTTGACCTGATGAATGAAAGATCAAGAGACATATACAAGATCCAAGGTGAAGTACACCAAGAAGGAAACAGTGCACAATATAATTCTCCATGAAGAGGAAGTTTCAATCCTCGCGGTGGATACAGAGGAAGAGGAGGAGGAGGAGGTATGGGTCGAGGCCAAGGACAAATAATTTGTTACAACTGCGCGCAGCCAGGACATTTAGCGAGGGACTAGAACCCTTGCACAACCTGCAGGGATTGCAATTCCTTTGAGCATGTCATTGCGGACTGCCCTTTGCTGCTAGATAAGCTTTAGGAAAGACGAGGACCTCAGCAAAACCCGCAAATGCAACTAATATATGTTGAACCTCATGGAGTAGACCCTAGAGTCGCTGTTATCACTCAAGGAGGCGCTACTACAGGAGAAGACAAAGCAGCCCAAGGAAAGACTGCAAACGATCACGGAGTCAGGAAAGCTATAGAGAAGACCCCAACGTTCGATGCTAAGAAAGAAATACCAATATTTGAGGAGGAAAGAAAATATTTCAAAGTAGATCAAGGGTCTTCATCAAAGAAACAACCAGAAATCAAAGAATATAGCATGCCTCAGACGTTTGATCACTTTGCGTCACCAACAGAAGGAAAAGAG
Source organism: Picea engelmannii (assembly GCA_009831015.1). Taxonomy (NCBI): domain Eukaryota; kingdom Viridiplantae; phylum Streptophyta; class Pinopsida; order Pinales; family Pinaceae; genus Picea; species Picea engelmannii. The sequence goes on from ML794168.1 coordinate 62,037, forward strand.
GTAAGAAAACTCATGGAATTTTTGTGCACTTGTGTTAAGTTGATTCAAGATAAAATCACTGTACAAGAATTATAAGATTTAGTCAAGCAGTATGAGATAGGAAAGACAGACTCCCTACTGAATAGGGCAGTGCACCAAATTGGGAAAAGGAGAAGGACAAATAAAGAATTGCACCTGAATGCTCAAATAGGAGAATATGATATAGACTATGTGGTCCTCGACTTAGGGCGGAGGTCAATGTCATGATGAAGAAAACCTGGGCACTGATGGGAAAACTGAAGTTGATCTATTCCCCTATCAGGCTTAGAATGGCTAATCAACAAGCTGTCATCCCATTTGGACAATTGGAGCATGTCCCTGTGGACATCGATGGAGTTAGAACCTTTGCAAATTTTGAGGTAATTGAAATTGTTGATGACAACTGCCCTTATCCTGCATTATTAGGAATTGATTGGGCCTTCAACAATTCTACTGTTGTTGATCTAAATAAGAGGCATATGACGTTTGAAAGAGATGGACTTAGGGTCATCGCACCTTTAGATCCAGATGAGGGTCCCCGATACACAGAGCCTATCAGAGAAGAAGACCACGCGTACGAACTGGAAAACATCTACAAACTAACTGCCAGACAACATGATTATATCAATCCTACAACTGATGGGAATATGAGCTGGCGAAGTGACAACACATGTTCATCAGACTCAAAAGAAGCGCTGGAGAACTGGCAGAACCAGATGTATAAAGTCTCTACCAGAAGATGTGCTAGATTAACCAGAGAAGTTCGTTGGATCGACACAACAATGAGTAACTTACCCACATTTTATGGGATGAACCCTTTAGAAAAATTCTTATCAGAGTTTGATACAAGTGTACCAACACAACAGAGGCTGTTGGCAATGGATGAGGCCATGAAAGCCACACCAGCAAGATGGTGGGGGACACACAAAGGAAATATCACAGACTTGACACAATGTCGAACTTTGATGACAATGCGGTTCTCAGCACAAGTAGGAAGCTGCGAAGCGAGGTACACAGGTCGAAGTTGCCCAAAGGACCATGTGAGAAGTTGCAAAGAGGCCTAGAGTGACATTCCTCGAGAACAATGGCTGCACAGATTCATTAACATGCTGGACATGATCCCTATCAACTGGTACCTTCAAGCGGAGTTGCGCCTTATCACTTCAGATTGGGAAGGTACGATCCATAATTTTGTAACCACCTTTTTGTTTGAAAGTGAATTTCCTTCAGTAGACCAAGCATTACAGATTGTGAGACAGAAAGTATTTAAGGAGGCATATGGCCTCCCTTTGGAGCAAGAAGAGGATGAATGGACCGCACCATTCCAAAAATTGCAAGGATGTTACAACATTAATGCCGATGAAGATGATGATCCGAGGAAGGTAAACATCGCTGAGACAGAAGGCCACAGAAATGTGGAAGGACCCAAAGTTGAGCTGCCATTCATAGGAAAACCAATCAAAATAAAGAAAGTCAATATTGGGACAGAGGAGACACCGAAGCTTGCCAATATCGAAGATTATTGGGATGCTGCTACCATTGACAAGATTACAGAGTTATTGCACGAATATCAAGACTTGTTCTCGACCAAGTTCACTGATATGAAGGGAATCAAAGGGCCTATGGGTGAGATGAGAATACCTTTGAAACTAGATGTGAAGCCAGTCAAGCAAAGACCTTACAGACTGAACCCAAAATACAAGGAAAAAGTGAAGATCGAGATCGACCGATTGCTAGAAGCAGGGATTATTGAACTTGTCGAAGAGTAAGAGTGGATCAGCCCTATGATGGTACAAGACAAGAAGACAGGAGAAATCAGGATCTGTGTGGACCTTAGAAAGTTCATTGATGCCATTCTTCATGACCCTTTCCCTACACCATTCATAGACGAAGTGTTGGATAACGTGGGAAGCGAGGAAGTATATTCTTTTACAGATGGATTTTCGGGATACCATTAGATCCACATTGCCAAGGAGGACCGTCATAAGACTATGTTTGCCACAGAGTGGGGATCCTACCAATATACAGTAATTCCATTTGGATTGAATAATTCCCCAACCATCTTTTCCAGGGTGGTGTCAAAGCGTTCAAAGAATTTTTGCATAAATGTTTAGAAGCATACTTCGACGACTAGACTGTTTTTAGTTTGTTGAAAAATCATATTGAATGTCTAAGGCTAATGTTGGACAAATGCAGGCAATGCCAAATTTCTTTGAATCTGAAGAAATGCATCTTCTTCTCACCATTTGGAGTGCTATTAGGTCATATTGTATGCAAGCTGGGATTGCTGGTTTACCCATCTAAAATTGCCATTATAGTTGATTTTCCACCTCCTACTTCAGTCAAACAACTGCGCACTGCACTAGGCCATACTGGATATTACAAGAAATTTGTCAAAGGATATGCCCAAATTACAACACCAATGGAGAAGTTGCTGAAGAAGGACTGCCAGTATGAGTGGATAGATGAATGTCAGTAGAGCTTCGACACACTGAAACAGAAGATGGTTACAACGCCCATTCTGGTTTTTCTAGATTGGAGAAAAGAATTCCATGTGCATGTCGATACATCTTCTATTTCATTAGGAGCAGTACTGGAACAACCTAGAGAAGGGGACATTGATCATCCATTAGCATTTGCTAGCAGGAAGCTATCCACAGCTATCAATTACACCACTACAGAGAGAGAGGGACTAGCCATGGTGTATGCACTGCAAAAATTCCGCCACTACTTGTTGAGAGGACACTTTAAAATGTTTACTGATCACTCCACGCTAAAGTACCTAGTCAACGAGATAGTGTTGGGGGGGAGAATATGCATATGGCTTCTGCTGTTTCAAGAATATGATTTTGAGATCATAGTTAAGCCAGGAAGAATGAACAAGGGCCCAAACCACTTATCCAAGTTGGAACATGGTGAAGAACCTACCAGTTTGGAGGATACATTACCAGATGCACAACTGCTCACCATTAGAAATCTTGATGACCACTTCGCAGACATAGTGCAATTCCTGTCAACAGGAATGGCTCCAAGTGAGTATACAATTCCTCAGAAGAAACAACTAGTGGTGCGTGCTGCAGACTTTTCACTTATAGCTGGACAACTGTACAAAATGGGATTGGATGAAATATTAAGGAGGTGTGTTATGGAGATAGAGCGACCAATGATCCTCGCAGAAGCTCATGAAGGCATTGCAAGAGGAAATTACGCAGGGAAAGCAACTGCGCAGAAGGTTCTGCGAGCTGGCCTTTGGTGGCCTACGTTACACAGAGATGCTAAAGAGTATGCCAGAGCATGTGATGTATGCCAGAGAATTGGAAAACCATCTCGAAGAGATGAAATGCCATTAACACCGCAGATGAGCCTACAAGCATTTGAAAAATAGGCCATTGACTTCGTGGGACCTATAAACCCACCAGGAAAGCACACAAGATCAAGGTACATTATTACTGCGACATAATACTTAACCAGATGGGCCGAAGCCAGAGCAATCAAGGACTATAGTGCAACTACAACTGCACGTTTTATATTTGATGACATAATAACCAGGTTTGGATGCCCTAAGATCCTTATGAGTGATCAAGTTACACACTTCATCAATAAAACAATTGAAGCCCTGACTGAAGAATTTGCAGTCCACCATCAGAAAAGTACAGCTTACCATCCACAAGCAAACAGAATGGTTGAAGCATTCAACAAGATCTTGGAAACATCATTCACAAAGATTTGCAGCATGAACAGGGATGACTTGGATTTAAGAGTACCAACAATACTCTGGGCTTATAAAACCACTTGCAAAAAATTAACAATGTAGACCCCCTTCAAGTTGGTTTATGGTCTTGAAGTTGTTGTCCCGATGGAATACTTAGTACTAAGCCTAAGAATTGCTGCATTTATAGACATGGATGATACCGACGTTGTTCATGAGAGGCTTGCACAATTGGTTGAACTGGAAGAAGACAGATTCATTACAGGATTCCATCAGCAAGTTCAGAAGAAATGAGAAAAGGCCTATCATGACAGGCACATCAAGAAGAAGACATTCAAGCAAGGTGATTTAGTACTGGTGTATGGCAGTAAGTTTCTCAAACACCCTGGGAAGTTCAGAACGCATTGGCTCGGACCATATGAGATTGCCTATGTTACAGAAGGAGGAGCTGCGTAGCTGAAGACATTGAAGGGAGTCTGGAAGGAAGGATTGGTGAATGGGAGTCGACTGAAGTTGTACTATGATAACCAGCTGCCTCGCAGCTCTCAGTAAAAGCATGAGGAAAAGGGTCCAGGTACCAGGTGCAGTTGAAACTGGGTAATAGACACAGAAAAGACAGTCTACACAAGGATGGAAAGGAGGCATAAATCAGAAAGCAAGGGTTGCACTACGTAATCCAAAATTGAAGTAAAACAAGAGGATCAGATCTGAAGTACCTTGGGACGAGTCACAGGTGAGTGTTGGGGGGCGGTTGGCCCTTGGTTATGGAAGGAAGTGAAGAACAAGGAAGGAAAGGTAAAAAGAGAGCTTCGCGGGAGACACAGTAACTGTCACTGAGTCGAAGTGAGAAAAAGAGCAGGAAAGATGGAGCAAAGTGTAGAAAAGCAAGCCATTGGACGAGGAGATCAGGAATGAAAGATCAACAAGGAAGAAGGATCGCGGACAACTCAATAAGCAGAGAAAGCCATCATTGGATGCTTTGGAGCACCACGTGACAAAGAAGGAAATATAGGATGGCGAAGCCCGGAAAAAGAGGGTCAAGTTGACCTAGGGTTTTAGACACCTAGGGTTTTGGCACCTAGGTTTCAACCTAAGGCTGTCGGTGAGGGATTGCAATGTATAAATAAAGGTCAAGAGGACTTGGGTGGGGTTGTTGGTCATTGAGGATTGGTATGATATTGTTGTTATAGCTCTGTTGTGGAGGGAGAGGATTGTATTGTAAGATCTTCAGCTGTGTGCGAAGGTCAAGTCCTGCAGCTGGGTGCGTAGGAAGGGGAGAGAAAGAGAGAGAAGAAAGAAGATCTTCTAGTTGAGAGTGCAGATAAGAACTACATTCTTTACCTTAATAAATCATAAGCACAGTTCTGTGGACATATCCCTAGAGAGAGGGTGAACCATGTATATTTTTTGTCGTATGTGTGATTGATGCCTGGATCTCTGTCATTGTTATATTGTTATTTGCAGTCTTATGTTAGATCAGTTCTATAGCTGCGCAGGATAGACCTAGATGATAAGAGATATATGAATGCTGTACTGTTGTTGTGATAGATCCACTGGATATTCCCCTGGTTGTAGACATTCATGTCCTGCAACCCCCCTCTTAGCTGCTTCGGGTGAGACTGCATCTTCTTCGCAGGTGCTTCCAAAAGGGCCAGTAGCTAGGGCTTGTTAGTGCGCTCTTGGAGTAAACCTTGGGTTTGCCCTTGTGCCAATAGAAATGCTTGCACCACATAGGTATTTCATGAAGACAACTGGGAAGAAGCCGCGCATAGTCTCCCAGTCGTGGATTAAGGAGCTTGTGCAATCAACGATCCTGAATGTAATGAAGATCCCTCACTTTGGCCGATATTAGGAAGTTAACGCTTGCGTTAAACTCCTCCTGTCATGCTATCATGGAGGATAACTATGGCTTGACATGCATTCCACTGTTGATCTAAAGCTGATCCACCTCATCACAGGACTAAGCATGCATGGACCAGACCCTCAGTAGTTCTACCCAAGGAAGAATTCAGATCGCTCCCTGACACAATGCATAAAGGAGGATTATGGCGATGTAGAGAAGGGAAAGCGAGGCTACAATTTAGCCTCCATCCAGGATGGCACAGTGTGCCTAGCTTGTCATCTTATAGCTGGCAAGCTCGTCAGAAAGAACCATCCCACGTAGGTCACTGGATTCGTAGTAGACCTTGCAGGAAAGTGCGTGGAGGGGATACAAATGAACTGGGTGAGTTACCTCATCAACGAGCTGGAGAAGGACTGTCGTGAAGCACAGGATCAAGGCTATGAATTCCATTTTAATTGGTTACTGGTACTGATCGCATTTGTCGCTTGGTAGATGCTGGAAGGAGCGAATTTTCCAGAAGTTGAGACATCGGAGCCATTGGCCGCAAGGTTATCCACCTTTTGGTATACAAATGATATGTCTAAGTAGTGGGAGTCGAACACTGTCTTCCATGCTTACTACTAGCAGATGAAGCGTGCTATTGAAGCATTTCCACACATGACACTGAATACATTGCACCAGTATAGACCGCTAGCGACGTTCCGCACAGATCGACACTTTATCTACATCACTGCGCGCAGGGATGAGAGTAAGGAGGAACTGCAGTCCTATTATAAGATGATCGACGAAGGTATAGAGGAGATCATTGAAGAATGGCCAACAGAGTTCCTTGTACCAGTTGAGGATGCAGATCTCTCCGACCCCGACATCGCTGGAGGTCCCTTGGTCACCCGGGTCGAACATGATGGACAAACTAGCGCGAAGAAAAAGAAGAAAAAGGAGGAAGTGCAGAACATAGAAACTGATGATGAAGACAACGCCTCAGAGGAAAGAAGGCCTAACTCACCCACAAGAGGAGGAGGAGATGAAGTGAAGCAAGAAGAAGGAGGGGAAGAAGGAGAAAATCAAGACAAAGGTGAAGTTACATCGCAAAAGGATCCCCTACTGAGGCCGAAACATCAAAGAAGCGGAAGGTTTCTCCGCAGAAACCATCATCAAGAAAGAAGACATGCACCAGTAAGCCCAAGATGAAGTCCACACTCATAGAGGATGACGTCGATCTAATCATCATAGCCATGGAGGATGCTTCAGAGGATGTCTTGCAGCGTTATGGAGCAAAGCAGGAGACACTGTATGAAAGAATGGAGAAGGATATGAAGGAGCTACAACAAGACATCCATTCGATCTGCGCAGTACCTACCGCGCCTTTTTCGTAAAAAATTGCAGAATTGGGAGATGAACCTGCCCAATTATGAATATTAGTAGATGAAATAGAGGCCTGACTTCAATGAGCCCAAGAAGAAAAGGAGCAGGCTATAGAAGCATTGAAGCAAGAAAAGGAGGAGGTCTTAGAGAAACTTCGAGTTGCACAGAAGGAGAAAGATGAAATTCGGGCGATGTTCGAGGAGGACAATGCAAAGGTACAAAAAGAAAAAGAACAACTGTTCGCAGATCAGACTGTGATCAAAGAGGCCGTGACTAAAGCACTTCGCTCTGTGTCGGGCTTGGCACAGGAGGAAGAAGAGTAAGCCGAGCTTCAAGTGGGGAATCTCGCTGAGGCCATTCAACAGCTTCAAGCGAGAGTAACAGAGTTAGAACTCCAAGCAGTGCCGAGCACTCCACAAGAAGTGCGTGATCAGAGGGATAAAGTCGCTAGGAGCGTAGTTGGAAGGATCAGGGCACTCGCATTAGAATGTAAGCAATTAGGTAATCATAGTGCATAGACCTACGAACGCCTCACAGAAGATCCAGAACTAAGGAAATTGGAATCACAACTCCAGGAGGCGCAACAAAAGGCATCTACCATGCAAGCGCAGATGAAGTTACTCACTACATTTGAGAAAATGATGAGATCACAGGAGCAACACGCAGTCTAGCAACAAATTACTTCCATCTAGAGAAAATTCATGGAGGTTACACAGAGATTACAACCGGTGCAAGACGAAGCCTGCACGATTTTTGAAGATATTAAAGGACAATGCTCCCAGCTAGACCAAGTGGTTGCGACAGTGGAACAGTGCTTGGAAGGGCCTATTACAGAGCAAGTGATTCAGGAGTTCACCGAACATGAGGCTCTGGCAAAGAAACAAGTTGAGGTAGCTCGAGCTAAGCTCGAGGCCTTTGAAGGAGCATTGCCCAGATCTGAGTGATTCAGGACGAGTCACATGTGAGTGTTGGGGGCCTGTTGGCCCTTGACCAAGTTTTGAGGAAACATTGTTTGTGTTTGATCACTTTTGGGACTTCGATAGGCTGGTCGAAGATGGAGCGCCCATGTGGAGATGAGATCATGGGATCTCACTTGTTTTGCGAGCTTGTGGACTGAGCAAAGGGTTTACTAGGGTTTATGTAATGGGTTATGGGATGTCAGCCCATGGGTTTACCCATGTTTAGGCCTTTTTGTAAAAGTATATATAGGAAGAAATGTAATGTAGAAAGTAGTATAAGCTTAGTGCAAGCAATGTAAGAGATTTGGCTGATTGGCTATGTGCATGATATGTTAGTAAGGCTTCGTGCTAGTAAGGAGTTGGCTATGTGCATTGACCTGATTTTGGGAAGGAGGATCTGGTGCGCAACACGCATATATCCTGTCCTTTGCGGAGTTTGGCTCTGTGGCTTTGTGCACAGGAGAAGATGAATGTAAGAAGATTGAAGAGTAATAAAGAAGAAGAAGAAGTTGGTGGATGTAGCCCCACACTGGGGTGAACCACGTATATCCTGTGTCTTGATGTGCTTTGTGCGATGTTATTTATGTGTTTATCTGCTTAGTGCTATTGTTATAATGTATGATGAATGCATTTGATATCATTTCTTAGTGCTTGATGGTATTAAATATAAATGAGTGCTTGATCCAAGCTGATGCTATGTGCTAAGTGAATGGAAGTACTTGATATTTATGGTTACTGCGCTGATCTGTAATAAGATTTGAATCTACGATGTGAATGAGATTCAAGAAACCAATGCATATTGTTGTTTAAGTGCTCTGTTAAGTATTGTAATCATAGATCTGTGTCCCAGCCTGGTTGTAGACACCTGAGTCCTGCAACCCCCCTGCCTCTACCTCGGGTGAGACTTCATCTGCTTCGTAGGTGTTGTCGAAAAGGCCGGTAGTTAGGGTTTTGTTGGTGCGCTGTTGAAGCGTTGAACCCTAGGTTTTCCCTTATGCCAACACATGCCAAGTCATAAGATAACCCACACAAGGCATCAAGAAGAGAGTCCACGAGGTAGCCAAAGAAGTGCACTACGCATCGATCAATCTTGGAAAGCTCGATGGATATAAACTCATCATATTTTCATGTTCTAATGCATGTGGGATAAGGTCCAATACAAAAAAAATTAAAACGCCAAAACATAGAGCACTCAATTCCATGGAGATCACTCAAATCCCGAGTTGGGGTTCCATTCAAAAGAGAGTTCTGGAAGATGAATCCACCACTGAGTCAAGGTAGTGCCCCCACATCGCCAGGTGTTGATAAGAGAATCCAAATTGATGGTTTAAAGGATGAGCACGCTGAACAGATCACCAACTATCAAAACAAGTGTTAATTATAAAAGATGAAGGTCCACTATCATCTCTATGAAAATGTAGAGGTCGCCTTCATATGTTGAATGATATTAGCATTTTTTCCTGGTAGTGTTGCAGAGACATGAAAATCGGATAAAGCTACATCAAAATATTATCAAGTTTCCAGGTGTCAAATAAAATAGCCAAAACACATCCAACCATTCCTTCATCCTATAGATCAACGACAATTGGGTACTTCGGGTCTTCTAACTTACACAAGTTTAATCATACCCCAAGATGTCAGTGGTTGCAATTTCGCATTCGTCATCATTCCAAACGCCAGGTTCCACTTCGAGATTTTAACCACCAGGTGCATTCATTTTCCATTTCTCATTTTCACCCAAAGCCCGAAGTCAAGTTTCCACGAGTAAGGTTCCTCTGGTTTAATTTGATATGATAAGCTTTGTAGGTGCACCGAGATCCAACAACTTGTATTATGCATCAAGTAGCATGTTTCCTATGCTCAAATTGAAGTGTTTGAGATCATTTACAGGTGCGACACCACCACCATCATATTCCCTTGTGCTTCCTGCAAGGCCTCTGAGCCCTGTCAGAGCATCCATCCCAGTTTCTTCTTCACCCTTTCCACTGTCTCAGGTTAGATCGGTAACAACAAAGATGGGAGGAAAACCTATGTGAAGTTTCATTGGAGGCCTACTTGTGGAGTCAAGTGTCCATTGAAGATGAATATTTTGCTGTAGGTGGGATAAATCACAGTCGTGTAACCAAGGATCTTTATGAATCTATTGCAGTAGGAAACTATCCTGAATGAAAACTTTTTATCCAGACAATGGATCCTCGGGATGAAGATAGATCCTTTAGATGTTACCAAAACTTGGCCCAGGGATGTCTTTCCTTTTCAGCCTGTGGGACGCATGGTCTTGAACAAGAATATCGACAATTTCTTTGCTAAGAATGAGCAGCTTGCATTTTGTCCTGCTCTTGTTGTTCCCAGTGTCTATTACACTGAAGATAAGCTACTCCAAAACAAGGATATTCTCATACGTAGATACACAGAGGCATCGAATTGGAACCAACTATTTGATACCTCAGGTTAGGTCGGTATCGACCGATGCTTCATCTAATGCTTGTTCAGGCATTGTGGCTACTACATTTGGTTCGTCTTCAACATAGCATGTTTGGGAAACCGTTAAAAGGCTCTGATGAGAATAGTTAGCAATCTGCAAAAGTTTGAGCCCTATCGAAAGTCTACAAGTTCATTTGCATCACCAGTTATTTATACATATCTATCAGTACAAGTAGATTAGTGAAATATTCAACTTCAAAAGTGATGAAAGAGCATAGGTCTTCTCCTGTATTTCTGCAACATGTGGGCGTTTTACTACTCATTGTGTGATCAAACTTATTGTTCCAAGAGAAAGAGATATTGAGAAAAAAAGAAGAATTGCATAAACATCATTCATAAAAGCAGTCGAAGTCACTATGGAGAATCCATCTCTGAGAGAACTAGAAAAGTTCGAGTTTCCCTTGACAGAGGCAAGGCGAAATGAGATAACAAAAACATCTTGCAACATGGAAATAAAGTTAAATTCGAGGGAAAAAAGGGTGTTTTGATCTTTTTAAGCATGAAAAGAGGAATAAAGGAAAATAATGATTCTCGTGGTTGTTCTTCCTGATGTTAAATGTTGGGCTTATTGCGAAGGTGCCTCAGAAATCAGCCTGAAATGTGTGGAAAAGATTCTCGATGCTATTGGCAGTGTTATTCTATTGGATGAAGTAGAAAGTAGTGATCTTATATCTCTTCGAACTTCCTACCTTGCTTCTATAGAATTGAAAGATAATTTCATCCAGACAAATAATCCATATCAGTCCCAAGTTTCTAGGAAGAGAATTATGAGTTGGTTAACAAACATCCAAATAAATGGACCTAGAAGTCATCAATTATTAAGCATAGGTGACATCAGAAAGATCATATGTGTAAAAATGGTCTCCAAATGCAAACACAAAGATATTTCGAGTGAACAGATGGCTAGAAACATTTCCAAATATCCTACATTTATAGAAGATTTCTAGGAAATCTTTTTTTCATTCAAAGCCTACAGGTGGCAGAATAATATCAGCTTCAGTTTGATCATTTCTAGGAAAATAATCTTATCCAGATGAACTATCTACTTCTGCTTTTTGGGAAAATTATATTGGAGGATGGAGTATCAAATGTGTGCTCCAATCAACAATCTATTAAAGTCAAATTAGTTCCAATTTTCCATAAGAAGAATTGGACACTTGAGAAAGTCATTACCAAATTTCAAGCAGATTTGGGAAACTATTTCCACACTTGGAGGCAAAGTATCAACATCAAGATTATTTCCAGATTTTGAGTAATCAGTTACATGATTGGTGGCTGGGGGATAACATTCAGTTCAACATTTAAAAATGATAAAAGGGACAATAAATTAGCATCTAGAGGAGGGGGGCAACCCGAGAGCCTTTGGGGCTAGGAATGTAATCAAAAGTCTTTAATAAAATAGTTTGCAGAGCTTTGGAGATTCTCAGATTTCGTGTGTTAAATCATGTGTTTCTTGTGATTTGTGTCTTATCTCTCATGTTTAAATTTATTCTCTTTCTTCTTCTCATTGTCTCATTTAGGTTGTAGCAGCCATAATTCAGTACAACCCCTACTGTGGCTAATTTAAAAGCATTAATTTAACTGCAGTTTTTCCTCTGTTTTGCTGTGAGCAAAAAAAGACCCGCACTTTGATTGTTTTTCTTATTTTTGACTACTAGTTCACAATTTGAGTGAGTTGAATGTTAGTTCTACCACTGGAGTGGAAATTCAGATTTATCCTTGTTAGATACCTGGCTTCTTCATTTCAGTTTTTCTCATCCAAGTTCTTCTATCCATCCTCATGATTTTAAATGGATTTAGCAGATGAAGTCATGCATCCTTTGTTCTGATTTGTAATTGTTAAGAGGTTAATTTTAGCTCAAGATCCAAAAGCCTCCAAGGACTGATCAATCAATCATTTTTATGTTCTTGAAAATGCACTAGGCTTGGCTTTATTGCAGCCTAAAGTCAACTCGTGACAACATAAGGTTTGGCACCTTTTGGAGCATTTTTTGGAGGCCCTCGCATGACACCTAGTAGACAACAAGCGAGGCCTTCACTGGACACTAGTGGCTCAACAAGCGAGGCACTGTCAAACTTCTAAAATTGAGTAGTTACGAGGTGATAGGTGAATGATGAGTTGGATATTCGTGTCAAAGGCCTAGGAACTCACATCATTCGAGTCTCTAGAAGATCTAGAATCCTCTCCCAAGCCTCCTCCAAGAATTATATAAAAAAGGAAGGCCTTGGGAAAGGGGAGGAAGAATTTAGAGTATTGTCATGTTATCCAACTGCAGAGGTATCCATCTACTACAACCAAAAGTTGGTGAAGCCTAGCCTGACCAAAGAGATACAAGGAGAGGCAAGGAGCAAGGAGCTAAAAGAGGATGTATCTTCATCAAGTTGAGGTAGGATTTGGTATGTATTTTCCATGTTTTATTAATAGATCATTGGTTTTTCCCTTCATATTATTTATGTTCATTTGATGAATGATAGATTTGATTCATTCCTTCATAGATCTGATTAGAAGTAGTTTGGATCTAGGATTCTAATCCTTAGTAGGGAAGAAGAGAAGGTTTTGCTTGTCTTTTGTATACATGAAGCAGGTTGTGGAACTTGGAGCTGGAGTTTCAGGACTGCAACAACCAGGAAATATGAAGGAACAACTCAAGAAAGGTATGCAAATATTCCCCACTCTTTAGGATGATTCTGAATCTATGTGTGTGAGTCTAGATCTAGTAAATCCATAAGAAGTCTACCCTTTTTTTGTCTAGGATAACTAGGCTGATCCCAGGGAGATCTTACTGATTATTCAGTGAGATCCTTGTGAGAAAAAATCCCATAACGAATTGGCGACCATATTGGGGAAGAATTATTCTCTAGTCAAGTCTCCTTTCCTACCTCTTCCTCTGCTTGTTGTGATTTGCATTTGATTTTTCTTCCATTCAGTCATCCTAGGGCCTAGATCTAGAAGATTTGCGATAGATCCACATTTTTAAAAAAGAAAAATTTTACAGACCCTCGCTTGTTTCATAATAGGTGTCCCATGAGGTCCTCACAAGTTTCATAATAGGTGTCCCATGAGGCCCTCGCCGGTGGAAAGGCCTGTGTCCCATGAGGACTCTTGTAGGGTCCACAAAAAAGGGCACTTAGGGTGTAAAAAAGTATATTTTTTGTGTTTTTTTCTGGGTTTTTTGCTATGAGGCCTAGGTTCCCTATTCTTGGGGAAGAAAACCTTTAGAACCTAGTTTTTCAAGGTATTTTGCATCATTATTTGCATGAAATAAAAAATAAAACGAAAAATGCTTTGTGTGATCATCCTTTGTGAAGCATTTTTGGACCTCTTTTCATAATTGCACTTGTGAACTTTGGGGTCTGAAACTGTATTTTTGGGTGATTAATTGTTGCATTTGGTTGAGTTTCCTTTTGCAATTGGGTTTTACATTGTTAAGATTCATTCCTTGTGAGTTTTGAGTTGATATCCCGTGTACATATTGGAGTATTCCAGGGGCATCACTACCAATATCACACTACCCTTTGCTTGTTAATTTTCTGGTTTTCCTTTTGCATTTGTGTTTCTTGCATAGATAAGGACTTGTTACATTTCAATCGAAAAAAAATCATAATGACAAAAGACAATTGTTGCAGGCTAGGTTTTCTTTTGAAGAATTAGTGTACAAGTGCATTAGAAGCATTGGTTGGCTCATATCTGATTTTTCTGTTGCTTGCTTGGTTGTGTGAGGTCTTATTTATGAAATTTGCAAAGAAAAAGAAAAATCTCTCTCCCTCCCATAGCTAGAGTTCATCAAAGTGAACAATTTGCATTAGCATACTTGCATTTCTTGGTTGGGTCAAGATTCATCGCATCATTAAAGTTTCATCCATTACCTTTGGACCTAAGAAACAACCCCTAAAAAGAAGCACTTAATCTAAAATCAATTAGGCATTTTGCTTTTGATAGTGAACCAACATTAGATAGGATTAGGGCCTTGGAATAGGAATGGAGAGTAAACTCTCCAAGGCCACAAAATGAAACCTAGAAGTCATTATAGAGTGTGAAAATCCATTCTTGCAACCAGTGTGTCGGGAATATACTCTAACACACGAGTTAAGCACAAGGTCGCATTGGGGCAAGTAGTGGGATTACCCCTCTCTACTTGTTTTGGTGTTTGTGATACCGCTTCGATATTTACGTATACAGAGGTTCTGTTGGTTAACACCTTCAGAGCTTCAGGCTTAGTTACCCTGCCCTTATGTGTAGTCGGACTTACGACTGTTCGCTCGACTGTTGCGCCTCTTTCGTCACCTTAGTGAGCAAAATAGAGGTGCTTGCAAGCTTAGTTGGGTTTGCTAAGCAAGATAGCTATAAGGAAAAGGGTTATAGAAAGAAATATAAAAGAACAACTAAGAATTAAACTAATAAATAAAATAACAACTAAACTAATGAGCATAGGGACATAAGAACAAAAGAAACAATAAGACCCAAGTCACCAATGGTAAGGTTGATATTAGTGAAAGAAAACACCAAGAAGAAAGAGGACTATGAGTCCCTTCTTCCTCCAAGGGAGGGCTCTTGGACCCCCACAAATAAGCTCTTCTTACAACTTTGAATGAAAATGGTGAAAGAATTCCTTGCTAATCCACTCAAGGGGTGAGATGGATTGCCCAATGCAATGGTGCTAGGATACTCTTGATGAGAATAGAGGATTCCTCAAGAGAATAGTAGCAGCATAACTTTGCCATTGAAATTCCTTAAAAAATGAAGTGCACCCATGGCCTTTTTATAGCACCTCTTTGAGATATTGTGCAACTAGCTTGTAGTGTGGAAAGAGGCTAATTAGGGCATTTTTAGGTCTTTGACCAGCCACCCAGTCAGATCCAATCCATATTTGAGTGTCAAATCAACTTGGGAGTTGAACCAGAAGTGGGTGGAAGGCCGACCAATCTCATAAATGCGTCGTTCTCAGATGTGCACGGCTTTTTGCGACCACAGTCATGCATCGGGCGCATGTGCACTTTTCCTGCGTTTCTATTTTGCGCATGTGCGCGCGCGCCCTGTGTAGTCATAGTGCACTTTAATTTTGTCACTGGTTGTATAGTTTTTGACCCTTTGGAAATGCTTTTGTGGTAATTTAGGTCCATGGGTGACCTCATAACTGTTTGATGATGCTGGATTCTTGTAACCATTTGCGGATGAAATTTCAGTGATAACACCGACCATTGTTTGTTAGGTGGTAGCCTTAGTGACCTTCCCTAGGGAGCCACATAGGTGATTGTAGGTGGGATGTGCCTATAGTACCTGAGGCAGATGTCCGTTCATGGTATGAATTCCCCTGAAGAGTGCCATCCTTAATAAAGGGTACTTGCATCAATCAGGGCTATTTCATGTAGATCATTGTAACTGCTCCTCACACCTTCACTTATCTTGTGGGGGACTTGACCCCCCCCACCCATAGGGTTGGTTTTCGAAAGGCCCCTAATCCAATTGGTTTGCTTGTTGTTTGCCTAAATTTTATTAGGGGCATGTTCTTTGAGTCTGAGTCTCGATCGACCATCAATTGATTTGTGTTTGTTAGTAACATAGTTTATTTACCGTGGCTGAATTACTATGCTAGTCCCATTGATTATGAGGACTTGAGCCTATTACGGAGGTGAAACTGCCTCTAAAGTGGCACATCATAAGTGAAAAATAATTCAAAGGGTCTTATCTTTGGTTTGACAAGACCGGTTTGTTTGAAGTGGAAGTCGTAGACGAACGTCCTCCGCCAAATTTCAATCCACCTTTAATTGAGCTAGACACTCCTTTACTTGTTGATGTAAGGGAAATTTTTAGTGATCCTTTCTCTTTGTTTAGTCATCCTCCAACCATTTCTGGACCTAATATTTTGTCTAGTGTAGCTGAGCCTACGATCCCATCCCAAAGCGGGACAGGAGGAAATTCCCCCGGGGCATCCCAGTAATTTCTACATTGCCACCCCTTAGCTCCATTAGACCTACATTGTCCATACCTTTTTCTTTTGGTTCCTTAATGTATGGGGCATTAGTTATGTCATCATCTCCATCCATTAGTATACCCAACGTCCCTATTCCCATCCCTTCTACATCAATTCCCACTTCCATATTCTTTTCCAGTGGGGGGCCAAACTTTGGTTTTAGCATGGGAAGTGGAGCTCCTTCCACCTTTGCCAATCCTATGAGAATCCTGGCATCATCGGGTATGGGTGTACCTTTTGGATGGAGTATTTCTATTAGTTTTGGGGCTGTCCCTAGTCATCCTCGGAACAACAATACTTCTGGAGGTTTTCCTTTTCTATGGGTTAGCACACCTTTCCCTGGGGGCACATCCCTTGGGGGAAACTATGGTTTAGCCTTTGTACACACTTCCGTTCCCGGGGGTTTCTTCCCTGGGACTAAATTTTGGAACATCTTTCCTGGAGGGTCCACATTTCTCCCTAAAGGCAATCTCCTTTTGGTAATTTTTGGTTCTAGGAGCAGTCATGCTTCTGGAAGTGTCACCATCCTTGGGGGAATTCACTTTCCAATGGTCCCTACACCTTCCAATAGTATAAATATAGGGGATTCGCAAGGTCCATCTGGGACAACGAAGACTTCAACTCCCTCCAAGTCTTCATTTGTACCATTTTCTTTCCTTGTGACACTCGATTTACTCAATTTGTCATGGTTAACAAATGACCCTATTGTCAATGACCCATCATGGTCGACCATGCCATCAAAGATACAGTCAGATATCCCAAAGTTTGACGAAAATCTGTGAGAGGATTCCTCTACAAACATCATGACTTACCACTTGTGGTTTTCATCCAACTCATTAATGGATGATAGTGTGAGGCTGCATCTTTTCTAGAGATCCCTGACTGGAGCTGCCTCCAAATGGTACATTGAACTAAAAGGTGGTTCTTTTAGAAGCTTCAAAGACCTAGCTATTGTGTTTTTAACACACTAATAACTACCTATTTGGCACAAGATAGGAATGTAGTTGTTGCCTTCACTGTGTCAAAATAATGCCACTCACATCTCCGATCATATACATGAGTGGCATCAGAGGTGAAGGATGATTAAGACTCAGATTTCAGACAAGCTCCTTATAGAGTGGTTCACCAAGTCCCTCTTACCACCCATTGACAAGGATGTAGCTATGGTCGGGGCAACCACCGAGGAGCAAGCCATTTTACGTGCCCAACATTTGAACTTGATTTATTCTCAGTCGGGTACTCTATATGACATCATTCCAAATGATCCTTTCTCGTCAACTGATCCACGTTAACCCAACCTAGGACCCCATGCCAATGGTGTGGTTGGTTCTATTTCACTTGCATATGTTAACCAATAATTGATCAGATGGGTCAAATTTCCATTAAGTCAGACCCGTCAGCTGCTGGCACTAATGCTCAAACTACTACTGTTCCTTCTCAAACCTCTGAGGTGAATTCCATGTAGTCCATGCAACTGAAGAATCCTTAGCAACATGGAGGTGAGAAAAAGAGGAACAAGAAGAAGAATTCAAATAATGAGAAAGAGTCCACCTCTACAAAAAACACATAGGAAGGAGGCACTAAATAAAAGAGGAAGAGTCATTTTCCCTGCACGATTTGTGGGGACGACCATCCTACTCATCAGTGCCCAAGGAAGGATGAGGTCCATATATTTTTGGCACAACAATGACCCCCCTAACAACCTGTCATTATAACCCATCCTTTCCCCTCTCAACCTTAGAATGTGTTTGCCCCAAACCTTTCCCCTCCACAATGGGGCATGGAAGGTACCCCTCATCACGAGGGGTCTTCCTTGAATGCTTCCATTTTCATGTGTGAACAAATGATCAATTTGCAAACATGAGCCAAAAAATGTGACATTCCTGAGTCTTCTCATGTTGCATCATAAGAAATTTCTTCTTCCCCACCTGGTGGCCCTCTTCAAATTGAGAATCCATATTTTGATGCACCGCTTCACCCCCCAAAGGGAGTTTTTCGACACATGACACATAATCCCAAGAATTGGGCTACCCAAAATTACAGTATTGTGGAAGGCTTGGCCTAGACACTGATGTGGGTGGGAAAACCCCCTACGGACTAGCACTAAGGGTTTTGTAATGCATGTAGAAATGACCTTCTAAAGTCTCCTACTTTTTACTATTATCCCAACATAGACCCCAAATTCATGCATAAAACACAAGGATAAAAAGATCCAATGACTCTACCTTGACTTCCGCGTTTGGTGTCGATCCTTTTGTGTTCGGTTGCTCCTTGACTACAAGTCTCCTCCCAAAGCCAACCTGCATTCATAAATAGACAAACAAAGAACTCCAAACAAGCATCTTATATATGAACTAGTGGGTTAGAGGTTCTAATAAAATATAATCAAAACTGAATATCGAACACCTCATATGGTGGGACGGGAAAAGTAATTCTTTCTTATTAACCTCACAAAAGTAACTTACAATGGTGAGATTGACCACTGCTCCTCAAACCTGGTCCTGGGCTCCTCTTCAACTGTGCACCAACCGCTTCCACATATGCTTCTCCTCTTCAGTTCTCACAAAATGGTTGCAAAAGATTGGGGCAAGGGGAATACAAAAATGGGCAGAGTTTCTTTGCTCTTATTTTTTCTCTCTTCAAATGGGACCCCTACCTCTTCTTTTGAGTGACCGACTATGGGTGGTCAAACGATTTAGGAAATTAACTGAAAATCTGTATTCTATTTGCAACTTTCTATTTTTTGTGCTTTTGTCAGTATATGCGGGCTGTAATGGGTCATCTAGCATATACACGTGGGCAACAATGGTGGAGGGCACGTACATCTTCAAAAGGATGGTTTTTAGAAGAGCTATTCAATGGTGGCTTGGAAAAAGTGGCAAGTGAGATGGCCTGATGCCAGGTATGCATGTCTGGTGCAAATTAGGGTTATAACATATGCCCCCTAATGTGTGAGGTCAGAAGAGCATCTGATGGCTGAAATACATTACCAATATTTACCAACGTACAAAGAGAGTGAGCCCAGGGACCAGAGTTTGGGAGGTGCCATTTGCAAAATAACAATTGTCTCACAGAGGTGGGCATACCCATGCTCAGAATGAAATAAAATCATGACTCCCAATCAAATACACTGGAGATCCATGTCATATAACTATATAAGGTGTAGCTGCGAGCAATACACAACATATCTACATCTCAAAATAAAAAATATATACATGTATAGTATCCATCTTCAAGAAGCTAATGATGCCTAATGGCTAGAGATGAGGCCTTCAGAGCTCGAGCAACAACTTCAAAAATCTTCATAACTCGGGTAGGAGTGTAATATGAGTGTACGACTTCACTACCCAGAGGTCTTCGATGGCTCGTCGGGAACAGACTAGAGGATCTTGATGATCAGGCTGAGGGCTTCATTGATTTATAACAAAGATTTGATTGGGATTTTTGGGATGGCCAGGCATGAGGTCAAGAGACAAACTACAGAAGGGCCGATTCAAGCTTGGTAAAAACTTCCTTTGGACAATAACACGACAACCGAGGAGACTCAGGAAGCTTGGTATTGACATAAGTTCACGATTCAGGAGGCAACACAAACTCTCCATATGTTTGGAAGAATAATCAAATGGAGGAAGACACAACTCTATGTAGTGAGAACAACTTCCTAAGGTCATATTAAATCCCATAGCTTGATGATCAAACGAAAGGATGTGCTTTGTCCAAGGGTGACTCATGTGCTGCCAAAAAAGAAAAACCTTTTCCCTTCCTCTTTTTGGGGTATATTTGATTATTTTTGTCTTTTTCAATAATTTCTGGGAAGCTTGAAAAAAGAATAAAAGAATAAAAGAATGCTACGTTACAAAGGGGGAACAAGTGTCGCAAACATACTAGTTCCAAGCGCAAGGAACACACTGATGCTTAGAGCAAGGAGACATATGCAGGAAAAGGACACTCGAGAAAATCCCTCCATGGTTCAAGGTGTCAAGACGTAGAGGAAAAGTGCTACAAGGATTGTGTATAAGGCATGCTTCAGATGGTTCAGTTGAGGGAAACATGGAGCCGACATTAGGCCAAAGACGCAGGAATGCAAATGTGATTAACAAGACACAATGATAATGTCCTTTGATGTAATTTTAATGAGCCCAGAGAAGGTAAGCTCAATGGTTTTTCATTTTTAGAGAGTCTGAAAAAACGTAAAAGGAGACTCCACTGGGGTACCTTTTTTGAAGGTAGTCTAGCCGATTCGAAAAAAGGGTAAACTAGCACCGAAAAGACTTCTATTCAAAATCATTTTAACGAGTGTGACAAAGACAAGATCACTCGACAATCTTTTCATTTTTAAGGAGTCTAAAAAGATCTTAACTATGGACTCCATATGGGATGTTCTTCTGGACCATTTTAACGAGTGTGAAGGAACAAGGTCACTCGACGATCTTTTCAATTTTAGGGAGTCTGAAAAGAGTTTAATTATGGACTCCGTGGGGGTTCCTTTTTTGTAAATTTAGTCCCCCAGGCCCGAAAAAGGGTTAAAATTATACCTGAGAATAGTATTCTAGAGTATACCTTTGTTCGTATAGTTGACCATCTAGACCGAAAAAGGGGTAAACTACCGCCAGACAGACGTGCCTTCAAATTTCAGTTTAGCGAGCGTGAAGGGCAACAAGATCGCTCGACAATATTTTCATGTTTAGAGGGTTTGAAAAGGGCTTAAAAGAAGACCCATCACTATTTGGGAGTCCCGAGGGTGAGGTCAAGAGTAATGATGAATCAATCAGATGAGGCTCAAACTCATAATCAGGATAAGACTAACAAGGACTCTTGAGCCTATAGTCATTAACGATGACATGGACACCAAAAATGAAACCAGGATCTACCTAGGGAATCCATGTGAAGGTAGGTTCTACCACTAAATTACGACATTTCTAAAGTAGTAATGATGGTTCCATGTTGCAACTCGGTGGGGTCGAGCCTATGGCAAAGCGACAAAGACAACGAGGTACAGAAAGTGGAGGTGGAATCCTGACTTAGATGCAACAAGTTGGAAAATGACTTTTTACCAAAGGACCTTTAAAATGACCCAAATCTCCAAAAAGTTTCCCAATACCCAAAGTAACCCTATCATAACATTCCATAAAAAACTCTTGAACCATACTAAACGATTTTCAGGCTAGAAAAAATGACAAAGGGGTCCAAAAAATGACAAAAAGGGGCCAAAAAGTCTATGAATAGAAGATGGCAGCTCATTATCACCATTGTTAATTGAGAATTTGACTAAGAAGCCAAAAACACCCCTTTGTCAAAAGAGTTGATTCCAAGAGCTTCAGTGGATGAAACGAACTTCTGCTTGGACCAAGTAAGTACATACTAGCCCCTCTTGCATTTCAATTCTTCGTTTGTGCATTTCTTTTTGTTTTTTTTGGGGGGGCACTGAACTTTAAAAAGGTTGGCCCTACGTATATGCGGGCTATCCTATGACAACCAGCGTATGCCCACGTGTAGAGAAAAGTCTACACGCGGGAATACACGACTGTGTATATTATAGCCCGCGTATACCCTACGACATGTGGAAAAAATTAAAAGATGCAAGACTTAATCCCCCCATGAACTTGTCAATTGCAGGATGTATGTTCATTGGAGAGAGAGGGAGTATGAGGACATTTATCTTTTGGTCGGAGAGGACCTTAATGCTACCACCGCATTGCCTCAATGTGGTTTGTTGAAATTCTTCCAGTGTCCATTCATGCAGGCACAACCCAGGCTGCTGAATGCCTTGGTAGATCATTGACATCCTGACGCAGAGACATTCATGCTTGAGGGACAGTAGTTGACTCAAACGACTGAAGATATCTACTTTCTGACTGGCCTCTCAAGGGGAGGGGAACCAATCAACTTTCACACTTTTCCCTCCTAGCCTCACAACATAGCAGAGTTGATTGAACTCCATTGCGAAGCCGGTACAGACGAAGTGGGTACTCAGGTGCTGATAAACAAGATTTCTAACCTATCGCTGAAAGCGATAGTTCTACTTATTGGGTGGATCACTGGATCCGTGACTTTGCATCAGGCTTCCCGGGCACACATGAATTGTGTGGTTCAGTGCTTAAATGCACAAATTTTCAACTAGAGCACCACCTTACTAGATTGCATGAAGAGGCAACTGATAGAGTGTCGTATGTGGAGACACAGAAACTTTGGGTTCGAGACTATTCTTTGCTCTTTCTTCTTCGAGAGGGTCCCTAGTCTCAGTCCTAGAGAGACGATACGAGGGCATGAGGCCTCTCTCCTAGCGCTATGCAGGTGGGCGACACTGTTTCCATGATAGGGGGGAGGGAGGACCATCGAGGCCTTTGACGACAAGTTTTTTTCCTGGTGGGCATGACAAATTATGACCATAGAGGACTACCTCTATGCCGGGATCAATGTTTCTAGAGATCCTAACATGCCTGTACCTCTCGGAGAGGAGCGAGGAGAGATGGGTAAGTTTTTTTTTTTAAATTTATTTAACTTTTGTTTTGTTTTATATATATCATTTTTTTTTTGTGTATACCAGAGTATTTGACACTTAAGTATCTGTTATGTGCAGATGTGGGACCAGTGCGTCCGAAAAACTTCAAGAGGACCAGGCAGCGTCCTTGACCAAAGGTGGGAACAACCGCAGCCGGTGGACCATCAGCAATAGGGGAACCTCCAGTCGGAGAGGCTGAGAGAGTTTTGAGATGGGTGGAGCGGAACCTCACCATGCTTACTCACACAGTTCCTATGGCGGAGATCGAGGATCTCCCACCGTCGATGTAGACTCATGTTGTTGGGGTACCACGGACCTGGGTCCAACTCTTTTGGCATTTTTCCAACGCCGTTGTTCACTATGGCAGGGACAACAGGCCCCACCCTTAGCTAGGCTAGACTTATTATGTGTCGAGGGCATATTTTGTATATTTTTGAGGGCATAAGCCCCACGGCTCTTTACTGGACACATATTTTTTGAGGCGCTTGCGCCCACTCATGTACTCTGATACTTTCGATATATATACGTGTTTTTTACATCTTTTTATGTCTTATGGATTACATTATATTTGAAAATGTATTTACATGTGCGTGTGTGTGCTTTTTCTTACATGTGTGTAAAATGCCAATCTAATACATGATTAGCTAGAGTATCTGTGATTTGATTCAATATCCTAGGAACATGGATATACATAATGTAATCAAAGATTCGTTCTAAGAGACGTACCCTAAGGAACCATCGGTGTAGAGTAGGATCATAAACACGATAAACGCCATTTAACTGAGACACAACCAGCTGAGCGTCTAAATAGACCCGGAGGTGAGAGATACCATGTGACAAAGCGTCACGAAGAAACTCTATAGCTGCGCTGTATTCGATGACATTGTTTGTGGTATCACCTAAACAGATACCTCCTGAAGATAGAAACTAGCCTTGAGGTGTAAAAATTACCCAAGCTGCGGATTCAAGCCTCAGAGTGTGCCAGCTAGCACCGTCTGTGAACCCAATGAACACCTCTGATACACTTGACATCTGCCATAGGGAAAAAGATGACATCAAAAAATGACATGTCCATAAAACCAAAAAGACAAAAATTAAAAAAGAAAATGTACAAGAACTATACATATGTACAAGAAGTCACCTGAGGTGACCCACCTATGAATACTACTTCTTGAGGTAGAGTCCATTTCTAGGCTCTACCAAATCATTTCCCTCAAAGTCCACCAGATGATAAACGCCCTTCTTTAGAAGCTCTTTCACTATGAAAGGTCCGAACCATACGGGTTTGAACTTGCCTGCCCCTAGGGGTCCTTATCTTGGTCATAGACCAGGACAAGGTCACCTTTAGAGAAAATATGAGGATGAACGGACCTATCATATTGACACTTGACTTTTTTCTTTGTGAGCCTCGTTAGCCAAGGCCGCATCACGACACTTCTCATTGAGTTGCTCGAGGTATAATAAACGCTCTTCAAGTGGTGAAGTGTTTGGCAATAAATGTACTGCCATTTTTAGAGACAGGGTTTGACACTCTATGGGAAAGATTGCTTCCAGCCTATAAACGAGTTGAAAAGGTGAGAAACTGGTTGCAGTATTTACAGATGTTTGGTAGGCCCATAATACTGAGTATAACATCAAATGCCAATTTGACTAGGCCGAATTGATCGTTCGCTGTAAAATGTTCTTAAGAGATTTATTTATAGCTTCGACCTAACCATTCACTTGTGGATAGTAGGGTGATGAATGTTCTTGCCTCAACCCAAGCATTGATGTTAACTCAGACATCATTTTGTTCTAAAAGTGACTGCCATGTTTAGTGACAATCTCTCTTGGGACGCCAAACCTTGCTATAATCTAGTTAAACAAAAAGAGAGCTGTGGTCTCTCCGTCATCTTTGAACGTTGGCATAGATTCGACCCACTTGGTGAAGTAGTCTACTGCTACGATGATATAACGGTGCCCCCTTGCTGAAGGGGGGTTGCATGTAGTGTAATCAATCCTCCACTTGGTGAAGGAACCAATGGTAATGACAAGAAACGTGGGAGCGGGGTGTGCCCTCATCTTCCGAGAGAAGATTTGACAGGGGTGGCACTTATTGACCGATTCAACACAATCTTTGATTAATGTCGGCCATAAGTAACCAAATCATAGAATCTTTTGGGCTATTTCCAACCCAAACAAATGACTGCCACATGCTCTAGTGTGGAAATCGTTAAGCATGATTTCTGCTTCTTCATGAGTGAGACATCAGCGAAGGATGCAATCTACACCTCGACGATATAAAGTGTCCTTGAGTATGAGATAGTTCTTGGCCTGATGGCATATACGACGACGCTCATCTCAAGAAGCAGAGGCGGGGCACTTCAAAGTCTAGAGATAGACAAGTACATATCCATACCACGGGTCCGAAGACGTGATAAAAAACATGTCTCCTTTAATAGGAGACTCTTTGGGCATAACATCACCTGACTCGACCGGAAGTTCCGAGATGAGTACCACAAAAACCAACGACTTTTTGGATTTTTCCGAAACAAAATATAAGTCAAATTCCTCGAGGACAGCTATCCATCTACTGATTTTTCCACCAATTACTCGTTGTGTCAACACGTACTAAAAGGGATTCACAACGGCAATGAAGGTGGTCTTGCACAACAAGATATAATGACGAAACCGTTGGACAACATGAACTGCGACCAACGCAAGTTTTTCAATGTGGGAATAATTGAGTTCTGTTCCAACCAGGCCTCGAATCAGGTAATAAATCACATATTCTGAGAGCAAATGATCCTCCTGAGCCAAGACCATACCGATGGTTGACTCTGCCGCATCCAAGTACAATAAGAAATCCTTATTATAATTGGGTGGCCTAAGCAGAGGGGCAATCGTGAGGGCGCATTTCAACGCTTCAAAAGAGAGTTGAGCGGCTTCATCCCAGTGAAAAGGAACGTCCTTCTTCAGTAAACACATAAAGCCCTTTGTGATCTCGACATAGTTTGCGATGAAATGTTGTAAAAAGTTTGCTTTTCCCTGTAAACTTTGAAGCCGAAGGATTGTGCGCGGTGGAGGCAACTGAACTATTGCCTCAACTTTGAGAGGATTGACCATGATCCCTGTTGTCGAAACTATGAAACCTAGAAGACGACCCAACGTCACGCAAAAACTACATTTGTTTGGATTCAAGCGAATCTAGTAGTAGCGACATCACTCAAAGATAAGTCGGAGGTTTGTGGGATGATCAGTTCTCTTACGAGATCGTGATGCTAAATCATCAAGTTAGGCCTTGACTATATGTTTGAGATCGTGGAAAGAAAAAGACATGGCCCGCTGAAAGGTAGCCCCAACATTTTTCAGACCAAAAAGCATCTTCCGATAAGTGAATGTACCCCACGGACAAATGAAAGCGGTTTTGTGTTGGTCTTCGAGTTTGATCTATATCTGATTGTATCTCGAAAAACCATCCATAAAAGAAAAGACTTTACAATGATCCAGGTGGATATCGGTGGCCACCCACCTTCTCCAACTGGCCCAAAAAATGTTTATGGAAATTTTGGTAATTTACTATTTTTAGCAATTTTTAACTTCCAGGGCCATTTTGAGGCCTTAAACGATGTTTTTTGAGAAAACGGGGAGCAACATGGATCATAGATCGATGTTGCTCACCCAAAAGTTGTAGTTCTTGGATAGATATTTCCAATGAGCTATCGTGCGCCCCAAACGGAGATCGTATGCCAAAGTTACGCCCTTGGGAAGTTGACGTATCAACTACCCCCATCGGGGCCCACAAACCTTTTGGATTTTCATCTTCCGGGGTTAGGGTTTTGGATTTTACTTTTGTTAAAAAGGCCCTTAGAGCCTCATTGTAATAATCATCTTCTCATGGATGTAAGTAGCCGTCACATCTCTTCTCAGAGATAAGCTACCACCATTCTAGCGTGTCTTTCACTCTGTATTTTACAGTCTCTGTACATTTATTTCATTAATAGAAATCGTGTATTACTGTATATCTGTGACTCTTGTTATATTTCTGCTATATCTTTGTTATATTGTTGTCTCTCTTGCAATATCTCTGAATATTTCTGTGTTATATCTCCGCTCTCATTTCGTGCCGAAAATAATCCGGATCAGTGGTATCAGAGAAGGCTGCTCTTGATCATTTTCAGTGCATGTCCCCGACGAGGTCTGAGTATAGCAAGTTGGGTCTCGAGCTTGTCTCTCTTGAGGACAATCGCTCTCGCACACCCAAGAAACCCTCAATGGCGGAAGAAAATAAAAACGACAGAGCATACGATCCTATCAGTCTGTTGCTTGAGCAAGCTCTCACACGACAGAGGGACGAAATGATGGAGAATTTTTCCCACATCCTTCAATTCCTCCCGATAGCATCAAGCGCATCTTCATCAAGCGACCACTTTGGAGGCACCTCGCCTTTCAAGGTACATGTTGATTTTGATATTCCCATATTTGAAGGTCAAATAGATGCAGATGCCCTAGATAAATGAGAGCGGCGATATAACATAGAAATATTCAGAGATATTGCAAGAGAGACAAAAATATAACAGAGATATAGCGGAAATATAACAAGAGTCACAGATATACAGTAAGACACGATTTCTATTAATGAAATAAATGTACAGAGACTGTAAAATACAGAGTGAAAGACTCGCTAGAATGGTGGTAGCTTATCTCTGAGAAGAGATGTGACGGCTACTTACATCTGTGAGAAGATGATTATTACAATGAGGCTCTAAGGGCCTTTTTAACAAAAGTAAAATCCAAAACCCTAACCCCGAAAGATGAAAATCCAAAAGGTTTGTAGGCCCCGATGGGGGTAACTTCCCAGGGGCGTAACTTTGGCATACTATCTCCGTTTGGGGTGCACGATAGCTCATTGGAAAGATCTATCCGAGAACTACAACTTTTGGGCGAGAAACATTGATCTATGATCCATGTTGCTCCCCCTTTTCTCAAAAAACATCGTTTAGGGCCTCAAAATGGCCCCGGAAGTTAAAAACTGCTAAAAATAGTAAATTACCAAAATTGCCAGAAACATGTTTTGGGCCAGTTGGAGAAGGTGGGTGGCCATCGATATCCACCTGGATCACACAAACTATGCATTCATTGACTATTTGGTCAATAAATGGTGTGGGGAAATTATCCTTTGGACATGCCTTGTTCAAATCATGAAAGTCCATACATACGGGAATCGTACCCTGTTTTTTGTCGACTAGAACAAGATTTGACACCCATTGAGTCAAATAGACGGGGTAGATAAAACTTGCTTTGAGTAGTTTCTCTACTTTAGCCTTAATCACTGCTGCTTTCTTAGGATTGACTGGACGAAGCTTCCGCCGGACCGACTTAGCGTTAGGATAAGTCATGATTTCATGTTCGACGATTCTTGGATCAATGCCTAGAATTTCCTCGTAAGACCAGTAAAAAATGTCGCAGGATTCTTTAAATAAATCTGTGTAGATTCGAGTATCCTCCGGGGAACAGTCAGCTCCGACGAGAATATTCTCCACGACGCCAGGGTTTCTAGAGATATCAATAGGTATCATTTCAGTGATGGTTTCCATATTACCCTTGGTGTAAACAACGTGCGTAGCCAAGGGATTGATAAGACAAGACCTATCTCCAGTAATAGTCAAAGTGAATTGTCCTGCTTCAATTCTTCTTAACTCTGGGAGGAAATAAGATCTGTGATGGAGATCATCCCACGGTCTATCCAGACTAATCATTGCTTCAATAATTTCCTCATCTGAGGGCAAGACTAAGTCTAAAGAATCAGTATCGACAAGGGAACCTTGAGCCAAAGTAGGCTCGAGAATCGGATCTAACTCCTATGCGGTAGTCTGATTGGGGTTGACATAAGATTCCTGGACTATTGAGTACACAACTTCTACCATGGACAAGGGCATGGCCATACCATGATGCCCTGTCCCTTCCATTGTGGTCGATGGGGAAGGAAGAGTCCACGAATCGTTGAAGTAGGTCGTACAAAATGACGAGACTTGAAAAATCTCAACCTTAGGCTGGTTTGATACGAACTTAACATCATCGGAAGGAGGCGGGTAATCGAAAGTAACCATCAAAGGTGGGTACAAACTAACCCCTATGTTGACGATGCCGGGTTGAGGGTTATCAATCATCGGGACCGTGGATGTCCCTGATGAAAGGTCAGGATGGGAGAAAGACAATCGATCAATGGTCACGATCTGGACCTCGCGTGGAAACAACAAGACCCGAAAAAATGTAGCGATCACTGCTTGCATAACATAGGTCCAACTCCTTCCTAACAAGAGATCGTAGTTGAGATATGCATCGACCACTTCAACCTCGACGCACATGGTCTTCCCCCCTAACTGCATGGGAAAAGAGGAGATGATGCCATGTGGTCAGAATGAAAGACCGTCGAAAGCGGTAAGAATAGTCAGTGACAGAGACAAAATGGGTTGGCCAATGGCCTTCCAACATGCCAATGACATGATGCATGTCGAGGTGCCCTCATCAACCACCATGTGGAAAATGTTACGGGTAAAAGTTTTCATGGTGTAAGCCACTACTATCTGAAGCGCCACGTGGTAAGGGAGACAAGGTTTTAAGTTGGTCGTATCAAGCATCATCGTACCCCGATTACAAGGCTCAACAGATCCTAGGGTGGCTAACAGAGCCTTTCTTTGGGAAGGGCAGCTCTGGAGGACCTCCAAAGCAGACATCGCACAAGGGGTTTGAGACAAATCCTCCACCACAGAGTAGTTCTGGGCGACCCTTGTGTTTGGATTGTGAGAAGCTTTCTTGAACACACCTTTTGGGATGCGTGTCATTGTTTCTCCCAATGTCTTCTCAATCTGGAGAGGAAGAGGTGGGTTTTTGTCTTCTTCACTCTTCTTAGAGGTGTTTGGATTTTCGTAATCATGTGCTTTAGTCGATATATAGGCATCACCTTTCATCATATACACGTTCACGGATGAAGAATTACTCGAAGACGGAGGGGGTCCTTGACTGCCCCCATCCGTGCTCAGAGAGGCTTGAGTCAAATTTTTCCCATGTTGAAATGGGTTTGTTAACACAACAGGCTGCTGCTTCACCAATAACTTTTGGGCCTCCGCAATTCGAGGGCACTGGTGAGTCGTGTGGTCTTCCGTGCATAGGTTACATGGATACTTCGACTTCTTCTTTTCTATGTTTCCCCCGCCAGAATTATTGGTAGGTTTCTTATCCCCTTACCTTTATTTCCCTGTTTCTTATTTTTGTCAGGATGCTGGGTGGCCTTCGAGTTTGTCGATTGCACACTGTGTACATCCGACGTTTGGTTAGGGGGGGCAGCCAAACCAGTGGTCTGGCTGGCCGCTTTCTGCTGTATCGACAATTGCTACAATTGTTTTGACAACTAATCAGTGAGCTTCGTTTGTGTTGAACCAACAATACCATCAGCATGTGGTACAACTCTTTGTCTGGTCTTGTCAAGTATTGACCACGGTGCATCTGGAAAAAATTCTTAAAGTAAACCAGACTGAGAGTAAATCAACTCTAGCTGTTGATCTCTCATTATTGCGTCTTCTTCGAAAAACACTCCTGACGTTGTGACGTCTTTGGATAACTGGGGTACCAAATACTTAAGGAAGCACTCAAGAATGAATGCTGGTGGGACTGACACTTTAATCAAACTCTTCCGTCGTCTCCATTCTCAGTTGTGATCGGAGATATGGTCCGCCTTTGTCTGCTCAAAATTGGCCAACAATTCAGTGCCGGCTTCGTATCTCACAGGTAATTGGAAATGGTTTAAGAAATCCATTTCCAATTCGCCGAAGGAAGAATATCTCGAGTGGTTGAGCTCAATGTACCATTTCGCGACACTCTGTATGAGAGTGCATTGAAAAAAACACAATTGGACGGAGTCGTCTTTCAACGAATTGGACGAGCACCACAGATGAAAGGTAGTCACACGATCACCTAGATCTTCATTAGGCTTAGCTTCGAACTTTGGAATGTCTGAAGGCAACTTGGTCAGCATAGGAGGCCAACACAGATCGTGACAGATAGGGTCATTTAAAAACCTTTTCAAGTTTGGAAAATGAAAAGTTGCCACAAACGATAGTTTGGGTTGTTGATTATAACCATGGAAAAAGGGGCCTGGAGTTTGAATGGCACCAGGTTGCCAAGAAAATTTAGGTTGCTGGCTAGGGTTCTGGTAAAAACCATGGCCATGACCAGCATATGAAAGGGGCCTGGAGTTTGAATGGCACCAGGTTGCCAAGAAAATTTAGGTTGCTGGCTAGGGTTCTGGTAAAAACCATGGCCATGACCAGCATATGGATTCTGCGCTTGTTGAGACATCACCGAATGACTCTCGTAATAGGAAGTAGAAGGTTGGGCTTGCATTGTATTCCAAGGATTTTGGGAAGGGTTTCCCCCTACCGATCCGATGGGCATAGGTCCTAAGCCTTGCCCAGGGTTCCATTGGCTAAGGAAGGGGTTGCCCCTGGTCGACATCCCTGACAAGGGAACTGATCCATGCCATGGATTCCAAGGTCCTTGTGAGGAAGGAAATCCTGGGTTTTCCCCCTGTGAAGGAATAATACCGTGCATAGGATTTTGTTGTCCATAACTGGGGTTGCCCCTGGTCAAGACGACAACTGACGAGAAAGCGTTGTTACCAAACGCGTCGAACAAAGACAACGACATCGATCCTACCGGCATGCTATAAGAAGGAGGTCCTTGACTACGTTCTCCAAATGAGCTAAAGTTTACGTTCGACCTGACGAGATGCTGGTGAGCACCACCGAGCGAAGGGGACGAAGGAGGTATATGACCCCCTCCGTAAGGGAAAGCGTTATAGGAAGCTGAAGTGCCACCCATGGATCGTTATAGAGGAGCGTTAGAGCTCCCTGCCCCTAGACCTAAATTCTATAGAGTGGAGTAGGAAAGGATAGAGTTTGTATCGAAGCCAGGCATTCCGTATGAGAACGGAGGGCCTGTCACACTCTGGGTGAAAGGAGCAATGATCGTTGTGATAGATAGAATCAGACCATTGCCCGAGGTAGAGGTGGTCAAGACCATGGTGGTCCAGACCGACGACGGTTGGTTAGGAGGTGGAGCACCCCCTTTAGTGACAGCTGTAGAGGGAATATGAGAATTCCTTGAAGAAGTCACAACATTTTCTTCCATTGCTGCTTGTGACACTATCTGGCGCTTGTAAGGATAAACCTGTACGATGATGGGCGCCAATAGACCAGTGTTCAGAGGTTCGTGTGAACTAAGAGCTTCCTCTCCAAGGTCTGAAATGGCTGGTTCCTCCGAAATCAAATGTTCTTCTGTCATAGATGAGTTGGGCACAGTTTCCTGTGACCCGATCACCTCAAAAGACCCTTGCTGGTATAGTATTTTCCTTAGCGACGGCGGGGGTGGCTCCAGATTAACCAGTGGTAGGCCAAGAAGTCTTCGTGACCGGCGAAGCTCCTAATCCTCCACTATGTTAGAAGACCAATGACACACTAGGGATTTCTATTAACGTTCAAGAACCAACACACACTAGAAAAAGTCCCTATGAGATAAGGCAAGCAGATCACTAGCTAGTTGGAAGAACAGTTACACAAGCCAACACTAGAGCAACTTACCGGTGCAAGTGAAACTCAAATACGAAAGCACCCTCCAAGTATAATCTGCAAAGCGTGGCCCGATGTCTATCCTAGGTACCGTGGTATACCCCCACAGTCACCTGTGTAAGTCTCTAAAATAAAGGCAATTAGGTTTCTAGCGCACGAACAGTCACTAGGCGGGTATAATCGACAGTCGGGTGGACCACAATGAGCAGGGTATCAAGCCCAAAACCTATCAAGGGTATCGAAAGTAAGTGTTATGGAAGACAACTGAGGACCTTGAACGGATTCGAGACCCACGAAGATCCATGGAAAATGCGATCAACATAATCCCAAGATAAACCCTCTATATGCATTCCCCACTACGCTTGGTCC
Organism: Picea engelmannii; assembly: GCA_009831015.1. Classification (NCBI taxonomy): domain Eukaryota; kingdom Viridiplantae; phylum Streptophyta; class Pinopsida; order Pinales; family Pinaceae; genus Picea; species Picea engelmannii. Next base: position 94,863 of record ML794168.1, read on the forward strand.
AACTTTGGAGGGGTTATCTCCGCTACCTTTCTACATGCGACCTCATGTTTAGCCCCTGTGTTAGAGGGCAGTCTCGGATAAATTTCAAGATACTGGACTTTTTAACACTCCCTAGCACAGACTCTTATGTTTGTTTTTGTAGCCTTGAAGAGTTTCCTCTCCAATCCTAAATCAAGGCTTTAGCCTAGACTAGTTGATGGACCCTACAAACATAAAGTCTAGTTGATTTTAATTAATCGTTAATTTTAGTGGTTATCTTAAGTCAAAGGGAACGAAAGTAAAACCAATGATGTTTTTAAGAGATGAAAGGGAAGAGCATATAATGAAACTGAAAACAAACTACTTCTTCTTCACAAATTCAGATTTGCACATTTAAACTCTTTAACCAACTTTTCAAACTACCTTTTTTTTTCTAAGATCTTTTAACAGAAAACTCAAAACAAGCTTTCACTCGACTATGAGCTACTTATTGTCCTAAGTCAATCATCCAAAAACTTATGAATGCATTCTTTTTCCTAATTATTAATGCCAACAACCAACTACTTAATCAAACAAAGAAAGTGGAATCTATATTTTTTTTATTATGCTTCCAAAACAATAAATTTTAAAATGTATTCTTTTCTTCTTTTCTGAAGCAAAAAGGAAAAAATCAAGACAAGACAAGACCAAGAAATGACTTCTGGCCCACCGCAGACCACGGGGATTCACTGACAAAACCAAAGAGGCAGATCAGAACAGACTCACTATCTTGTCTAAAAACCGAATAAAGCAAAATGCAAGAACAACTTAAAAAAAGAAAAGATAAACTAAAGTCAAAACTAAGCTACAAACTATTATAACAGAGACCAGAAATGGATCAAGAAAACCCCTAGGAAGTACAACTTCTGACAGGGAAGAGAATGACTGACCCTTATTAAAAAAAAATTTCTCAACAAAGGCATGCTACTGACACTCAACAACCAGCGTATGTATGCAGGTTGTCCAAAGGTAGGGCGCGTATGTATGCCTGCAAGCTCACTGCATGCCACATACACCTCTGTAACTTCTCAAGAATGAAAACTAAAAATCCAGCAAATTATGTAGGGAGTACTGGTATTGAAAACCATAATCCCTTAAAGACACAGATACTTACTTTGATAAAGAAAATGCAAGGAGAATTTTGATAAAGAAAAGATAATATGAGGCTATACCTAGGCTACAGACTGCAACAACAAATACCAGGACTAGATCAAGAAAACCCCTGAGAAGGATCACTTCTAACAGGGAAGAGGTTGACTGCCTCTCCTTTAAACAAAATATTTTCTGAACTCAAGCGCACTACCGACACTTCAACATCCAGCGTATGTACGTGGGCTGTCCAAAGGTAGGGCACGTATGTATGCATGTAGGCTCACTGCAGGCCGCGTACACCTCTGTAACTTCCTAAAAAAGAAAACAATAGTCAAGCAATCAAAGCAGGGAGTACTGGTATGGAAGACCATAATCCCTACAAACTCAGACTCTTGTTGAAACTCAGAAAAAGGTAATCAAAACAATTTAAAATACCCAAAAAGTATTCCCCAAAAAACCTAGAGATCTTCCCGAGTACGGTCACCAATTCTGATGTGGGTGGGAAAACCCCCTACGAAATAGCACTAAGGGTTCTGTAATGCATGCATAAATGACCATCTAAGTATCCTACTTTTTACTATTATCCCAGCATAGACCCCACATTCATGCATAAAACACAAGGATAAAAGGATCCAGTGACTCTACCTTGAATTCCATGTTTGGTGTCGATCCTTTTGCGTTTGGTTTCTCCTTGACTACAAGTCTCCTCCCAAATCCAACCTGCATTCATAAACAAAAAAACAAAGAACTCCAAACAAACATCTTATATATGAACTAGTGGGTTAGAGGTTCTAATAAAATATAATCAAAACTGAATATTGAACACCTCATATGGCGAGACGGGAAAAGTAATTCTTTCTTATTAACCTCACAAAAGCAACTTACAATGGTGATATCGGCCACTGCTCCTCAAACCTGGTCCTGGGCTCCTCTTCAACTGTGCACCAACTGATTCCACATATGCTTCTCCTCTTCATTTCTCACAAAATGGTTGCAAAAGACTGGGGCAACGGGACTACAAAAACGAGAAGAGTTTCTTTGCTCTTATTTTCTCTCTCTTCAAATGGGACCCCTACCTATTCTTTTATAGGCTAAAATAAGGTAGTTATCCGGTTGAGTGATAAACTATGGGTGGTCAAACGGTTTAGGAAATTACCTGGAAATCTATATTCCATCTGCAACTTTTTATTTTTTGTGCTTTTGTCAGTATACATGGGCTGTAATGGGTCTGATAGCGTATACACACAGGAAACAATGGTGCAGGGAACGCACATCTTCAAAATGATGGTTTTTAGAAGAGTTTTTCAATGGTGGCTTGGAAAAAGTGGCAAGTGAGATGGCCTGATGCCAGGTATGCATGTCTGGTGCAAATTAGGGTTATAACAGACACCTCGTGCCATGTCGATGCTTGAAGTCCTCCAAAGCTTCCCCACGTAGCATAAATCCTTGTTGTCTGCCATAGGCAGGGTTGATCTCTTGGAGTTGAGTTTGATAACCTTGGGTGGTACCTTGTCTCGAGGATGTTGAATCAAATGGAGTTGGTGTTCCACCTATCCAGGTAGAGATTTTTGATATGACAATACTATCTGCATCAAATGATACTATTCAACACCTTCATCCTCATATGGAGTGTGATCATCCTACTCTGCCCATTTTCCTCCAGAAAAAAGGCCATCTTGGAAGTCTTGGATTCCACAGATAAGCCCAGGGAAGATGAACATCATTGAGAATCCATCCTCCCTAGTTTGGAACCCATGAGAGTTAGCATGATGAGATTCAATCTGAGACTGGGGGAATTTGTTGGGGTACCCAATACCCCTCCTATTCTTGACCTTTTTCTGAGTCGGTTATCTTTTTCATAACTTGCCACCAAATTATTTTCTTCCCCTTCCATCAAAGATTCATGTTTCATTCTTACTTCATGTCTTGATTGAGCCCATCAAGGAGCTTCCCTAGTTCATGAGACTACTCACAATGAGTATCATCATATGCATAAATTCATTCCTGTGTGGCATGGCCCTGGCATGGTGTGCCATATGATACCAACAATGACTCATGAGTTCATTAGTTATGAAAAATATCCTTGGCCCGAGCCTTGCAATGGGCTCTACTTTGCATCAAGCATCAATATGTGTAGTGCCTTGTACATAGGTGTGTGGTGTGAGTGTTTTTTACTTTTCTTTTCTCATATCCAAAAAATACAAAACTGTTTTCTTTTTTGATATTTATCTATGTGTTTTGACCCCGAGAATCTAGTTTACATGTGTTGACAAGATTATGGGGAATTTTTTTTATGGAAGATGGAGAATTCCATTGAACTTGAGGTACATGATCCTAAACTAGCATATAAGGATAGGTTTTTCCTTGTATTCCCCACCTTGCATTATTAATCACACATACTACCAGTATTGCCTTAGGTTTGAACTCGGTCGGTTGTGACATTGGCCACTCCTTTTATACATCGTAACTAGTTCAATAGTGCCTACCCTTCATGGGCTCCCTACTTAGCACCTAAATTTCCATTTGGTTCCCATGCTGCATTTTCCTATAGGCCCAAGATCCCTCCTTTAGTCTCATCATGACTTAAATATTGAGCATCATTTTTCTCTCTTCGTCTATATTTTGGCCACATCCCATTGGGGTTCCCGAAAACTGTTATTGTTGCTTAATGGTCACCTATGCATTTGTTGCTCGCGTCATGTTTCCTATTGCTGCACTACTGTTTGTTGATATCCTACTTACTGCTATTGTAGTAGCCTTGACCATTTACCTCTTATGTTATTTGGCCTTTGTTTTTCACCCACCTACCCAGGGAGAGAACAATTGCTAAGAGTTTGATCTCACTTGCCAGTACCATTTGTATTTCTCATTTCTTAGGTCAGTTCCATGCGCTTGGAACATAAGATCATGTTGTTAAGCCACTCGTTCCCTCCCACTAAGTATACTTTTATCCCATTTTTGTACTCGTAAGAGGACACAAAAAGGTACCGATCTTACTTGTGTCATTCTTTCGTTCTCGTTGAACCATGAAGGAGACCAAGCATACTTGTGTCATTTTTTTTATGCTCGTTAAACCATGAAGGAGACGTAAAATACAAAAAAATAAAAAAGAGTGGGGTTTTTTCACCATTGATCTATTTTCAAAATGGTAGTGTCAGTCGAGTCTCCCTTGAACATGGAATCTATTTGAGTCCTCATCATACAGTTGGGTTTTATCTTTCCTAGTAGCCGTCCAAATAATATGAGTCAGAGATACTCCTACGACTGGTTACTCTTCCAGCAATCATGGAAAGTGCTTCAATGCCTCCTGCATTGTTGCACTATTATCATCCAAATATTGTGTCTTGCTGCCAAGTCACCATAGTGTCATGCTATATGTTCAAGGGAAGTTTAATCCTGAGTCAACTATCTGTTATTTTGTTGACTTTTCGAGTCGACCATCCTTGTGTTAGTTGTACTTTGTGATACTCTCTCTTCACATCATCTCTCGGTATATGTTTCATTTCAATTGATGGGGGATACATCAAGGCCCTCCTTCAACAAATCTCTACCTATCGAATTCAACACATTATCTATGAGATGGATCTAGAAACTAGCTAGTACCTTGGAGCTTGAAGTCCTTAGTGACAAGCCTCCTTGTGATCGATAGTGGGTTTTCATCATTGCTTCTTGATCGATTGATTCTACATGTGTTTGAGACCAACTCATCTATTCACACTCTCTATATTGTACTAGGTACCTTGGGGTCCATATTCATCATCGATGAGTCCCTTCGTGATCCGAAAATGATCTTTAAAGACTTGGTTGAGTTTTAAGCATGTGTTCAATTACCATTTAGGAATTAAGGAAATAAGAACTTAATGAGAAAATATTGCAGCCATCATAAAGAATGTATATCATAAAGCAAGCATAAATAAAAACAAACCATAACAACAAGGTTGTTAATGGAGTTTAGCAAGATTGCCTACGTCTCTGGACCTTTGTCTTAGTGGGGGAGGCTTTCTTATTAATATTCAATGCTTCAATTGTACATAAAAATTTCATAAAAAATATTACAATCTGGTCTGGCTGTGTTCTTCTCGACCTCAAGAATCCAACACAACTGATGACACTGAAAAAGGATGAGTGTAGCTCCCAGAATTGGCCTCCAAAGTTCGCTTCCTCAATGGCTTCCCTGCATAAAAATGGCTTCAAGCTTCAAAAACTCATCATCATTATGATAATATGAACCTCCTAGACTATAAAAAACCTCTGAATTATATAAATCTTGAGTTTGGGATCCTATCCCAACTTCCTCCCAAGATCTGGCCTCAAATCGGGCTCCAGATCCCCCCAAAATGGGCAAAATCCTCCAAAATCAACATAAAAAATCATAAAAATCCATATAATATAGTTTAAACCCACATTTGGAAAAAATTGGGCACCCTATCCCCTCTGCGCTGGCACCTGGTCATATGGAATGCTGTCATATGACCTCGACCTGAGTGCTGGCATGCTAGCCCCTAAACTTCTGGTGCTAGGTCACATGGCTCCATGCATCGGGGCCTTAAACTCTCCACGCGCCCCACCTTCCAGTCTTGGATCTTGGTCTATAGCCCCCAGTCGGTTAGGCTAGCCCCCATCAACCGTGGCTTATCCAAAAACTCCCGCCAACTGTAACTTTTAAATATAATATGCCATATGGCGTACAAGGAATGCGTGTAGGGCAATCGATTGGTGCTTGTTCCGAAGACACTGGCTATGGAAGAGGTCATAGGGTCGATTTCCACAGAGGCAAAACAAATTTTTGGCCCAACCATCATTGGCTAAATCTGGGGTGCCATGTGTCACCCTGTGATTGGAGCGTATAGTCTATTCACCGACACAGTTAGCACCACGTCACCGTCCTGTCAGCCTGCCACATCACTGCCGTACAACCAAATGTTGTACCCTGAGCCTGCCACATCATCATCCATACTTCCAAGTCACCTGTCTAGTCAGCTGCCACGTCAACATCCATACAACCATGTCACCCTACCACATCAACATCTGTACTGCCACCTGTTATTCGTACTTCCATGTGTTGGCTTGTCATTGGGCCACGTCAGCGTCCATACAATGCCACGTGTCGTGCCTGTACAATGCCATGTGTCAATTTTTTATTGGTCCACATCAGCCTCTAAAAATGCCAAAAACAAGTGACACGTGTCACCTCCTCATGCTGCCACATGTATCAGCTAAAGTCATCATGAAGTCATGCTGACGTACTATTGACATCAACAATATGACCTGTTGACTTTGACCAGTTGACCTTTTTGTCTGTTTGAGAAATCGATCAGAACATGATAAATTTCTCATACGGTGTCCATTTTTGGAAAAAAATATATGAATGGAATCAACACGACAAGCCCGATGCAATGGCACTGGTTTCATCTGATTCTGAGAACTTTGATTTTTAGGCCTTCCTAGATCCATTTTGGATCATGCCTCCCCAATAAGACCTTTTGGTACTCCAAAAGTGTATTAACCAGTCATCAAGTGCGGGATAGGCCACCCCACTTGTCCTTTGTTTTTAAAATCTGTCCTGTGCACCTGTCATGTCATAATTAATTGCAAAACAACCATGACAATTGAAAGCATATTGTTAGCCACTTGAACTCGTTCACATCTTACTGAAGCCAATACCATCCATGTTGAAAACATTAGCAACGATAACATTAGAAATATGACTGCAAATGAACTAACATGTTTGATGTGATTGCACTAACATTATCTTATCTTGAAGCAAAGCATGATTGAATTTCCATTCTACAAACATCCCATGTTCATGCTTAAGATCAACTTCTTTATTTGGCACAATTATAGGTGTGTTTCTTGCACAAGCTGCCTTCCTTAGTTGTTCCATTGTTTGAAGAGACTGACTTGCTTTTAAGTGATGAGCATGTACAACATATTCATTGCCTTCTTTAGTTAAGTGATATTTATTCTGTTCCCTGTAAAATATTTCTTTGCGATCATACAAATTAGGGATACCTAAGACCATTCCACATTCATTTAGTGGCACCACATCATAGGTTACCTCATCCACAAAATTTGATGAAATTGCAAACCTTAAAGTGCATTGCTTTGTTATGTGCAATTTATGATTGTTGCTTATCCATTTAAGTGAGTAAGGTTTATGATGTATCTTAGTTATCAATCTCAATTGTTTAACCACTTCCTCTGAAATCAAGTTAGATTGAGATCCACTATCTATCAATGTATCGATCTTAGTATGTTTCATTCACCCTTATATGATACAATTTACTTCTAGAATCATATCCATCACCAATTTTACCTGTCAAACCAACTACTGTGATTTTAGTCTCATCACTTGAATCATATCCCAAGTATGTTGGTCGTGTTGCTATTGCAACTGTTTGCCTCCCTTTCCTCTCTTTGAACCATTTCTATCTCTTCTCTGGGTGCAATTGCCAACAATTTTCATCATCATGCCCTTATTTCTTGCAATGCTTGCAAGAGAGCTTCCATACCTTCATGGTCGTTGAATTTGGTTTCTTTCCATTCCATTTTTGTTTGTCTTCTTTCCTTGAAGACAATTCCCCTGATACACCAACTCTTGTTTTCCCTACTTCAATGTATGTTGCTTGAAAAAAAACCTCATCAAGATTAGTAGGTCTAAACATAAATACAATGTTACGAATATGTGCAGGTAAACCTCCTATATACTTCATAAGAGTTTCTTATGTATGTAATGGAATATTTAACATTAATGACATCTTAGGAAATTCATCTGTGTATTCTTGCACCGTTTGTCCTTTTATTAGTTTAAGAATTTGCCATTCATTTAAAGCTTTTTCCTTATAACCCAAAGGATAAAACTGCTTTCTAAGTGAAAAAACAAAATCTTGCCATGATGGAAATATATTACCAACTTACTGTGTACCATGTTTCAACTTACTCTGCCACCAGATGAGTGTTTTGCTTGCAAGACGAAGCGATGCCAACTTGATTTGGGTTGCCTCATCTTTGATTTGCTGCACATTGCAATAAAATTCCATATGTCTGACCCAATTATCAAGCCTCTCAACATTGAATTCACTGTCATACATGGGCAATTCGAATTTCACATCAAGCTTAAGTAATGGCATATCATGTTTATGTTTATGGGAATGTTTTCTTGCGGTAGAAGTTGCACTTGTAATTGAAGAAGAAGAAGATGATGGAGATGAAGGAGGTGAAGGAGGAGGTTTAGGAGGATCCTCTCCTTATTCACTTTTGTCTTGTTTTGAATATACCCCTTGGAAAGGCCTCTTCCGTTCCAAGTAATCATCATATAACACCTTTACCATCTCAGACATGGCGAAGAATGTCTTTTGAAACACTATCTCGTTCTGAGACATTCCTTCTTGAGATGCCATCTTCTCACTTTGAGAAGTCATATTTCTTGATCCAATATTAGGATCTCCTTCTACAATATCTCCTTCACAACGACTTATATTTTCCCTAGTAATCATGCAAACTCAAACAACCAATTGTCAACCTACTCTAATACCACTTGATCCAAAAATGATCTTTAAAGACTTGGTTGAGTTTCAAGCATGTGTTAAATTACCATTTAGGAATTAAGGAAAGAAGAAGGACTTAATGAGAGAATATTGCAGCCATCATAAAGAATGCAGATCAGAAAGTAAGCATAAAGAACAACAAACCATAACAACAAGGTTGTTAACGAAGTTCGTCAAGATTTCCTATGTCTCCCAGCGTTTGTCTTAGTGGGGGAGGCTTTCTTATTAATATTCAATTATTTAAAAGTGCATCAAAAATATTACAAGACAGTCTGGCTATGTTCTTCTTGACCTCAAGAATCCAGCACAATTGACGACACTGAAAAAGGCTGAGTGTAGCTCTCGAAATTGGCCTCAAAAGTTTTCTTCCTCAATGGCTTGCCTGCATAAAAATGGCTTCAAGCTTCACAAACTTATCATCATTCTACTAATATGAACCTCCTGGAATGTCAAAAACCTCTAAATTATTTAGATCTTGATTTGGGGATCCTATCCCAACTTCCTCCCAATATTTGGCCTCAAATCAGGCTCTGTATCCCCCAAAAATGGGCAAAATACTCCAAAATCAGCATAAAAAATCATAAAAGTCCATATAATATAGTTTAAACCCACATTTGAAAAAAATTGGGAGCGCTAGCCCCTCTATGCTGGCTCCTAGTCGTATGAGGCATTTCCATATAGCCTCGAGCTAAGTGCTAGCACATTGGCCCCTAAGCTTCTGGTGCTAGGTCACATGGCTCCATGCGTCCGTGCCTTAAACTCTCCACGCGCCCCATCTTCCATTCTTGGTTCCTGGTCTATAGCCCCCAGTCGGTCGGGCTAGCCCCCACCGACCGAGGCTTATCCCAAAACTCCCGCCAACTGCAACTTTTAAATATAATATGCCATATGGCGTACAAGGAATGCATGTAGGAAATCGATTGACGTTTGTTCCGAAGACACTGGCTATGGAGGAGGTCACAGGGTCGATTTTCGCGGAGGCAAATTTTTTTTTTGGCTGAGACATCATTGGATAAATACAGGGTGGCACATGGCACCCTCTAATTGGTCCACGTGTGATTGGACCATGTAGTCTAGTCATTGACACAGTCAATGCATAGTCAGCACCACGTCACCGTCCTATCATCCTGCAACATCACCGTCCTGTTAGCCTGCCATGTCACTGTCATACAACCACATGTCATACCCTGATCCTGCTACATCATCATCCATATTGACAAGTCAACTATCCATTCAGTTTCCATGTCTACATCCATACAACCACATCACCCTGTGACATCAACATCCGTACTTCCACTTGTCATCCATATTGCCATGTGTCATCTTGTCATTGGTCCATGTCAACGTCTGTACAGTTCCACGTGTTGCATCCATACAATGCCACGTGTCATTTTTTTTGATTGGTCAACATCAACCTCTAAAAATTCCAAAAATAAGTGACATGTGTCACCTCCTCGTGATACCACGTGTCCCTGCTGAAGTCATCATGATGTCATGCTTATGTCAACAATATGACCTGCTAACTTTGACCAGTTGACCTTTTTGCCTGTTTGGAAATTGATCAGAACACAATAACTTTCGCATACGGTGTCCGTTTTTGGAAAAAAATGTATAGCTGGAGTCGATGCGACGAGCCCGATGCAATGGTGCTAGTTTCGTCCGATTCCGAGAACTTTGATATTTAGGCCTTCCTGGATCCATTTTGGATCACCTCGTGTCTATTAACTATATACATCAATGATCGGTAATAAGATGGTTTTTACCATGCTCGACATTAAATCATTTATTTGCATGTCGTAGATTCATACCATTGGGGTTTGGGACAAAGACCTTGGGTTTGGGGCTACAACATTCATTTACATCATCCACTCCCAAGTTGTGATGGAGTATATCACTTGTATATGAAGCCTTCGGGGGCACCCTGTTAAATGCTCGTTGTATTCTTGACATATATATGTTGTATCATATATCTACATTGTATCTGCTGGTGGATATGATTATGTTCCTGACATAGATCCACATTGTATTTGTTGGTGGCTATGATTGAGTTCATGATGTAGATCCACATTGTATTGTCTCGTGGATATGGTCTTATTGATGACATGGATCCACTGTGTAATATTTTATGGCCATGGTCTATCATTTCATATCATGGATCCACTGTGTGTTCTTTCGTGGCCATGGTCTAGCATTTTATATCATGGATCCACAATGTATTGTTTGGAAGCTATGCTCATTCAGATTCTGAGCATGTCTACCTTGGGGCTTGGTATATATATGCTCTCATCCTTGGTGTTTGATTGCATGACTTATTTGGTTTTCGAACCTACTTTTCTCTCTCCCCACGCTGCCTCATATGGACATTATTGTAATGTATTTTTGCCATCCACTCCTTTCCCGACCTCATACATTAGGGGGCATCTGTTATGGCCTTGATTTCCACCCTATATGCTAGAGAGGAAGCCATCAAAATATATGATCCCTAATACATATTTTGCATAAGGTTTGACCCATTTTGGAGCATTTTTGGAGGCCCTCATGTGACTCCCAGTAGAGAACAAGCAAGGATTTCACTGGACACCAGTGGCTCAACAAGCAAGGCACTGTTAGACTTCTAGAATCGAGGAGTTATGAGGTGATAGGTTAAGGATGATTTGGATATTCATGTCAAAGGCCTAGTAACTCACATCATTCGAGTCTCTAGTGGTCTCTAGAAGATATCGAAGCCTCTCCTAAGCCTCCTCCAATAGCTATATAACAAAGGCAAGCCTTGGGTAATGGGAGGAAGAATTTAGAGTATTGTCATGCTGTCCAACTGCAAATGTATCCATATAATACAACTAGAAGTTAGTGAAGCCTAGCCTGACCAAGGAGATGAAAGGAGAGGCAAGGAGCAAGGAGGCTAAAGGAAGATGCATCTTTATCAAGTTGAGGTATGATTTGGTATGTATTCTCCATGTTTTGTTAATAGATCATTTGGTTTTCCCATCATATAATTTGTGTTCATTTGATGAATGATAGATCTAATTCATTCCTTCATAGATCTGATTTGAAGTAGATTGGATCTAGGATTCTAATCCTTAGTAGAGAAGAAGATACGGTTTTTATTGTCTTTTGTATACAAGAAGCAAGTTGTGGAGCTTGGAGCTGGAGTTTCAAGACTACACCAACTAGGAAATACGAAGGACCACCTCAAGAAAGGTATGCAAATATTCCCCACTCTTTAGGATGATTATGAATCTGTGTGTGTGAGTCTAGATCTAGGAAATCCATAGACGTCTACCCTTTTTCTGTCTAGGATAACTAGGCTAATCCTAGGGAGATATTACTGATTATTCAGTGAGAAAAAATCCCATAACATGGTCTTCCCAAGTCTTGGGAACCATTTGTCAAGGGAGTCTATGCTCTTGAAAATCTCCCTGATTGGTAGATACTTTGGGATCATTACATCCAGGAAGAGACTTGGGAGGAGTCTAAGAGAAAGAAGTAGGGAAGTAATGATGAGAACTTGGCCCTTTTCAGTAAGACAAGGAAGGGCAAAGGAAATAGTTCCAACAAGAAGGGTAACAATGATGGAGGATCATCATAGCTAGGGAAGAAGAAAGACTTGAGTAAAATCAAGTGCTTCTCATGTCATAAGAATGGACATTATACATCTTAGTTTCTGAATAAATAGAAGGGAAAAGGAAAGACGCATAAAACAACATTAGTAAAGATTTAGCTAGATGAGTTTGCAGTGTTGAGAAGGATTTCTCACTAGTTTCTTGCCTTTCTACTAGCATAGCTACCAAGAGTGTGTGGTACTTGGACATTGGTTCATCTCATCATATGATAGAAGAACATGAGATATTTAGTAGTATGACGGAGAGGAACTCATATGTTCATATGGAGCTTGGTGATGATGCCAAGTATGCAATGAAGGGAGAGGGAATCATTACATTCCAACTTGACTCAAGAGGTTCATTGGATGCCCAAGATGTTCTTTACGTACCGGGACTGAAGTAGAATTTTCTCTCAGTCTCAACAATGGAGGACAAGGGTTTTGTCATTACTTTTCAGTTAGGGCAAGTACTCATATGTCAAGAGAAATATATCCTAGACACAACAATGGTCCTTGGGGTTAGAGAGGGCACTTTATACTGGTTGTAGGGCAAGCCTATTCAGGATTTGGTACATGACAATGACAACCTATGTGATCTATGGCACAAGAGGTTGGGAAACCTAAACTACAAATCATTTTCTATTCTGAGGGGATTGTTATAGGTCTTCTAGAGTTCAATATTAAGTAAAAGGGAGTGTGCAGAGGGTGTTCACTTGGAAAGAATTCCAAGGCTTCTTTTCCAAGAAACAAGAGTAGGTCAAAGGGGATATTGGATATTATACATTCAGACGTGAGTGGGATGATTTCAGTAGCATTGATTCAAGGAGTGTCATACTATGTGACATTCATTGATGAATTTTCCAGGAAAACCTGGATCTTCTTTATGTAGACTAAGGATGAGGACTTCAATTGGTTTCAATAGTTTAGGGCTCAGGTGGAGAACCAAAAAGGAAGAAGATCAAGGTATTGAGGTTGGATAATGGGGGAGAGTACACCTCCAATGACTTCTATGATTTCTTCAAGGAGGAAAGGATCAAGAGGGAGATGACCATCTCATAAAACCCCTAGAAAAATAGGGTTGTGGAGAGAAAGAACCAGTCCATCATCAGTTCTTCCAAGGCTATGATACATGACCAGGAGTTGCCTATGTTTATTTGGGAAAATACATGTAACACGATAGTATATGTGTAGAACAATATTCCTGACAGGATATTGGGGGACAAGACTCTGGAGGAGGCATTCTTAGGGTTGAAGCTAGAGATAGGACATTTTCATATCTTTGGTTGTCCAATCTACATCTATGTGCATGTGGAGAAGAGGATGAAGTTGGAATCTTCAGGACATAAGGGTATATTTGTAGGGTACAATAAGACCTCAAAGGCTTACAAGATCTTCAAACCAACACAGAGGAAGAAAATTGTGAGCAAATATGTTAAGTTCAAGGAGAAATTTCCATCTAGGAGATTGACTATGGAGGAGGAATTCTCATGGGTGAAGCCAAAGATATGAAAATTGAGGATATTTGGTTGTCCAGTCTACATCCATTTTCCGGTGGAGAAGAGGACAAAGATGGAACCTTTAGGATAAACGAGTATATTTGTGGGGTACAACGAGACCTCAAAGGCTTACAAGATCTTCATACCAGTGTAGAGGAAGACAATTGTGAGATGAGATGTTAAGTTCAAGGAGAACTTGGCATATAGGAGATCTTAGGAGTCATCAATAATGACAGAGGACAAGTAGTAGCAGGCTTCGAAGGATGAGCAACAATCAACAACGCAGAATTCAGGTGGGGAGGAGGAGTTATCACCTTCCAGTCCTGTCAGGAGATCCATATGGATATTACAAGCAGTGAGGGATGTTTGCGAGGCTCTTGGGAGTGTGGTTAGAAATATTAGGCCTTCAAAAGTTTCCAAACTATATGGCGCTTATGAGTAGCATCATTGATGCTGAGCCTGCCAATTTTGAGGATGTAGTAGATCAATAGGTTTGGAAAGATGCCATGGTAGAGGAGTACACCTATATTATGAGGAATGATGTTTTGGACATAGTGCCAAGACGAGAGGGGAAGTCAGTTGTGAGTTCTAGGTGGCTCTACAAGATCAAGCATGTTGCATATGGTAGCATCAAGAAGTTTAAGGCGAGGTTTGTGGTGAGAGGGTTCTCCCAGAAAGAGGGAGTGGACTGTAAGGAGACATTTTCTCCAGTTGCCAGGTATGATTCGATTCAAGATGTTATTTCGATTCCTTCAATTATGAGGTGGAAGATAGATTAGATGGATGTGAAAACAAATTTCCTCAATGAGATCATTGAGGAGGAATAATATAGAGAGAAACCTAAGGGATTTTAGGTACATGGGAGGGAGTCTCATGTGTGCAGGCTTAAGAAATCCTTGTATGAACTTAAACATGCACCCAAGGCATGATATTCCAAGATAGAAGGATACTTGTAGAGTATGGGATTTACCAAGAATGAGGTGGATCCTAACTTGTACTTCATATTTGTTGGGTATGATCCACTCATCTTGGTTTTGCATGTGGGTGATTTTTTTCTCATAGGTTGAGAGGAGCTTATTGTAGGGTTGCAAAGTAGATTTAGCTATTGAGTTTGAGATGAAGGACATTGGCTTGATGCATTATTTCTTGGGGTTAGAGGTATTGTAGGTATCGAGAGAGATCTTCCTTGGTCAAGGGAAGTATGTAGTTGGGATCTTGAGGAGATTCAAGATGGAGTACTGTGTACCAATGAATACACATATGGTTACCAATCTAAAAAAGGTTATCACTTCAGATTAAGAGTTTGTGGATCCTAGGATATATAGGCAACTGATAGATTCCTTGAAGTATTTTGTCAGCACCGAGCTAGATATATTTTTTCCATGAACACCTTGAGTTAGTTCATGGTGGAGCCGATGTAGGTGCATTGGATAGCAGTGAAGCATGTGCTCAGATACTTGAGAGATACAATGGAGTATGGATTGAGGTGTCTTGGAGGAGATGTAGTGGAGGTGTAGGAATATACAGACTCATATTGGAAAATGAGTGTAGTATACATAAATAACACCTCAGGGTGTTGCTTCAACTTGGGATCAACAATGATTACATGGTTTAACAAGAAAAAAACTTCTGTAGCACTTAGTTCAATAGAGGTAGAGTATATTGCAGTGAGTATGGCTAGTTGTGAAGCCATTTGGATTTGAAAATTGCTTATAGGTTTATTTGATCAGGAGTTGGAGCCTACAACGATATATTGTGATAATAAGAGTTGTATCAAACTCTCAGAGAATCCAATATTCCATGATAGGTCCAAGCATATTGAGATTATATATCATTTCATTCGAGATAGGACCCATAAGGGACTAGTGAAGCTTCAATATATTTCCACAGATGAGGAGGTTGCAAATATTCTGACCAAACCCTTGCTAAGAGGGAGTGTTGATGTTTGGTAGCATTAGACATGTATTTCTGCATAGGTCTAAGTGTTTAGATGCGTGGAAGTCGTCCAAAGCCTTCTACCTCAGACTTTACTTTAATTAAAGGAATTATTAAAGTAAAGTGCTTTTATTAGAGAGTTGAGTTTTATTTAAAGAAATGATTTAATTAACATTAGTGAATTAAATAATAGCCATTGATCTCAAGTGGGTGAGAAGTTATCTCAACCGTCAATCACTTTGGATATTAGGGTTAGGTCATAACTCAATATTGTAAAATCAAGGAAAGAGTGAAGGAGAAGACATATGATACATCGATATAGAGCAGACGAGAAATTTTTCTTAGAGTATTGGATCATGAAGGATTGTGATTCAAAGAGATCTTGAATAGGTGGAGAAGGAATTCCATCTAGAGATCAGGTCATGGAGAAGAGAGAACATAGGTAGTTGCAAGTGGGTTTCAATAGACTGGAGCCACAACGGTAGGATCATGTCGTATGAAGTTCCATACAATATTTGAGTGTGTGTACATGGGTCTTAGTGGAGACATGTGCGTATACATGGGTTTTCATAAGGAAAGGTGCGCACATCTCAGGAAGTGTGAAAGTACAAGGTCATACAACAATGTAGGATATTGCAAGGGTTTGCAGGTACTATCTAGAGTTTTCTATATTTCTCTATGGCCCATTCTCCTAGGTACAAGATCCATTGTAAGCTTTGAAGTTATTTGAATGATAAGCTTAGTTGATGGGCATAATATATTTGTGTATTGTGGTTGAGATTTTGGTTTCTAGTATTGCTTCTTCTATCTTTATTTGAGTTGAATATTTCAACAAGTGTATGTTGTTTTGTGAGCTACTAATTTTATTTACAACAAGGAAATTACTAGATGACATGATACCTAGGGGTAGAGTAGGAATTTCAACACTAAAATGCCATCTTCATCAAGTTTGGATTTGGCAGGCTTCCATCAACTATATTATTTCCATGTTTTTCTTTCATGTATTTGGTTTTATTGTATTCATCATCGAGATTTTTTTCTTAGAAAATAATCACTTCCTTTATATTATGGTTGTGCAACCCATTCATGTAACTTTATCATTATGTTCCTACATATTGGTCAATACCCAATTGAATACACTACATACTAAATTTTGTAACATATTCTTGAACTCTCTATCATTGCCTCTGCTTGAGATAATGCAATTTGAACTTCTGTTCTTCTTCACACCTTATTATATACAAATAGCCCTCGACAAGAATATTGATTTGTTCATAATCCTACACCTATTTCATCTTGGTAATGGAAGTAGAACCTGATTCCGCTGATGAGAAAAATGACTTTCTCAATAGACAAGATATGGCCATAGTATTTATCTGTTTGTCTATTTCTCTAGAAATTCTCCACCAAGTATGTGATGTCCCACAAGACTTCACTCCAAATGAATTATGGACCATATTGGAGGTTCTATTTGGGAATAAAGAATATTGTGAAGATTGCATGCAAGGGATTGGAAAGATAGAGCCAGAAGAGAAACCGTCAGAAGATCAAGCCTCTTATTATGAAGAGTCTTCTACAAAAGTATTTACACCAATTTGTATTCCATTAATTGAAGATGTTGTCTACTCCATTTCATATTTGTTTTCTGAATTTCATGTGGAATATATATGGCATGCATCTCAGGAGTCACATGCAGACACTTTTCCATGCACAATGCATGCATCTTAGGAGACAAAAAGGGAGTCACGCACATCAAACTCAATTCTGATATTTTTTTAGCCAAATTTGCAGAAACAAATTGGATATTTGAATTCCTCTCAAGAAAATATCCAATTTCAAAAAACAAATTGTCCGAAATGTATTCCTAGAAGTGAAGTTATGATCGTTTCAAAATCAACAAAAGTTCAGTGTTTTTCTGGAAACAGCCGCACAGTTTTCAAAATTTCATCCAAAATTTATTTGGATCTTATTCATTACAAGAAGAGAAAGTGGATATGTGTGGACATCTCAATGATTCATCTACTTCATCAAATCCATGCAAACATCTACATCTTCAACAAAATCTTCAACGAGCACAAACTTGCACAATTGTGAGGTCTTCTTAGAGTGAAGGACAAGGTTGCTTAGCATCTGCTTTTTGTTCCTTCTCATTTTATTCTTTTATGCATTGTAATTTGAGGGGGGGGTTTCCCATGAGGTTTTCCTTATTTCCTTGTTTATTTCAGTGTATCTTTTGTATTTGGGTACCTAACATGGCCTCGTTGTCGGGACCCATTCTTTATTTTCACCATAGTGATGTTCAAGGGGGGTGTTGGAGTTACTTCACACAAACCTAGGATTTATTTTTCCTAAGGTTTTTCCTTGTTTATTAGTCATTATTTAGTCTCCTATATTTTAGGAAGAATATTCCTCTAGGGATAATATTCTCTTCAGTTTTCACTTCAGTTTGACTAGTTGAATGGAGTTTAGATGCTACATTGGTTTTGTCACCATGCAACATTGGGATCATCACAAACTAATGCACATTGTACTTGGGATCATCACCAGACTAGCACATTACTCATGATTCCCTAATCTCCTCCTCACTTCACTATGTTTCATTCAGTTAACTGAATACTGATTGACTAGTTAACTCAGCTAGGTGGCAGTTCACTCCTGTAATTGCTTGAGAGACTAGACTAGGTGGAAGTTTAATCTCGTAATTGTTGGTGTGTGTCTAGTTCACTCTAGACCACCACTATGGCTCATTAGTTACTCATGTATCATATATCTATTGTAAATTATTCACTCTTTGAGTGTGGAATACGGCTAATGAGAATTCTTCCATTCTTTCTCTCTTCCTTCTTCTTTCTCAATTTCTCTCTGCAAGTGTGTAGTATTTTCTTGCTAGATCTATTCTGTGCAGGTTCAACACATTTAGACCTTCCACTTTACTTGATCAACGGTCGTTAACTCTCTTGAATTAGATCAATGGTTAGTGTTAACTTCGACCTTCGACACTTTGGGTGATTTCTCCTTAATTATCCTTTAATATTCTGGAGTTCATTTCTTTGAAGTAGATTGGACGGTTGGATGTTATTTTCACAATGAACGGTTCTCGTTTATTTTGGAACTTTGGGACTTCAGGAATTTGCTGGTGGTGAAACTCCCGAAGTAAAAACTTATGGAGAGATGTAACTTGTTGACATCACTTGTTGATGTGGCACTGACTGAGTGGATGCCACATGTCACTTATATTCATGACATGCATACTTGAAGTGCCAACTACACTTTGACACTTGTCATCATCTGATTGCACCACGTGTCCTTACTGACATGGATCTCCTTCATGTGGTACATTTTTGTCTTCTAGATCTAACGGTTGTCCTAACTCTCAAAATGTATCTCAGATCGACAGTTGAGAGTGACTTTGAAACTTTGGCCTTCGGGTGAAATCATATGTTATGAATCCTTTTTCGCCGAAGTGGTCAGCGCCGAAGTTGAACACTATTCTGATCCAACGACCATCATGTATTTTCTAGATCTGATGGTCCTCATTTACTTTGGGACTTCGGGGCTTCGACCTTCGTCTTTTCTTATCCTATCCTTCAACTTTATATAGATCAGATGGTCAATATGAATACCCAAAATATTTCTCATATCGGACGACTCATGTCCTCTTCAGAACATCTGTGCCTTATATTGTCCTTCCACTTTACTCTATCCAATGGTCAGTATATTATCCGAAGTGTTCCTCGGATCAAACGATTCATGTCCACTTCGAGACTTCGAACTTCACGTAATCTTACTTGTTCTCAACCCTTTTCTGTCGAAGTGGTCAACACCGAAGTTGACCATTGTTGATATAATGGTTCCCCTTTTCTATTCCATACCAACGACTAATACTTAACTCTATATCAAATATTGATCTAACAGTTGAGAAACATCCTAAAGCACCTGCTTCAGATCTAATGGTCCTTATTTAAGCCGAAAAATATTAACTCAATCCAACAACTATTGGGAATTCGGGTATTTAGGATCTCAATCCTTTTGCCTTACTTATCCTATCCTTCCACTCAACTTGATCCAACGGTTGAGAATGCTCCCGGATTATATCAACGATCAGGGATGATTGTGGGGTCCCAACTAGAACGACGTTTAAAATTGTCATCGAGATCTGCAATGGAAACTGCTCGTTGGTAGTGGAACTGATGCCAATCGTAGATCTATTGGTGGGTGACGATCTACGGTCTAGACTAATTGCAGTATTGGAATTAATGCATTGTTTAATTCTCCCTTCTCTCTCTGCAATAAATCCCTTCCCTTGATCTCACACTTGCGTATCCAACAGTCACGACTTGATCTGATCATGTTTTTGCAATGTGCTTTCCCTTCTAAGTTTGATGTGCGTCATTTCTTCTGAGCTCTTAATTTGTTATTCCTTATGTACATGGATTTTATGCCCTTTGTTCATCATTATTTTTCTTGATATTTTAGAGTGGATTCCTCTGCACCTTGCATTATGTATTATGCGCGACTACTCCTTAAAATTGTCTCAATGAACAAGATTCTTCCTTGAATCCTTTGGAGTTTTCCTATGGGGATTTCGATCCCGATGGAATTTATACAATGCACTCTTCCTTCTGAGCTTTGATTAATGTTGTTCCTTCTGCGCTTTGAATCTTTTCATACTGTTTGACATCAATGATAATTCATCAATGAAAACTCATCAATGAAAATTAATCATACAAAATTATCATCCCATCACAATGACATCGACTGTTGACATCAATGACAACATATCAATGGCAATATGTCCAACAATCTCCCCCCTTTGTCATTGATGGAAACATACTAACTTCATATACAAACTCCCCCTGTGATGATGCTTCTCTCCTATGAAGTTACTCTCCCCCTTTGACATCAATGGCAAAGGGTTTCTCCCCTTATGATCAACCTTTGTCTGTCTGCATGTTGTTGACCGAAATATGAACTTGGGTAACTCCCCCTACAATCATGCTCTGCCTAACATAACTGAAAGACTCCCCCTATCCATATGCTCTCTCTTCCTTTGACTACTCTCCCCCTTTGTTTCTAAAAGGGTAGCTCTTCCTGACAAGATCTCTTCCCCTGTCAATTTACTAACTGCTTATCTCAGTCCATTGGTATATTTGCATTCAAAAAAGTAGTCTTCTTGATACCAACTTGTAAGGATACCCATTTGTAGTGATCAAGTCTTTCAAAACTTAATCTAATCACTTTCTTATTTAACAACCAAAATACTCCTCCTGATTTTTTACTGACTTTCCTTTGTCAAATAGAACAAGAGTATGAATCTTACTTATCTTTTTTATTTGCTTCTTATTCTTCTTTGATATTTCACGGGAATATTAATTGAGGATTGATACCAATTTTGTTATCAATTTATCTTTTTTGTATGATACTCCTTGAATTTCTCTGCTACCTTTATTTTTCTTTTGACCACTAATCTATATATAGTCAAGATTTTCCATATGTTAGTTTTAAAAACTCTTGGCATGATCCTTTGATTTGATAGAAACCAATTTAAACTTCTTTTTGTATTTTCTCTCTTTGGCTAAAAAAATACGACTTCATCAGAATTTGATATTGTCCCATATTCTTCTATAGGAAGTTCCTTTTCTTGGGTTTGATTTATTTCATATTGAATTTCACATTCTTTATTAGGACATTCACCCATCATGTCATTATTATTAATTTCTTCGTTTTCAGGTGTAATATCATCTTTCTTTCCTTCTCCTTCATATTTACTTCTCCATATCTTTCTATGAGATATTTTGCTTTTTGGATCTTCCCTTTCTAACTGCGTTTTTGGAGATTTGTCATCTCCTTTCTTCTTCCAAATTTTATTAGGCTTTGTCACTGACTTGAATGACTTATTCAAATATTGACTTTTTGTATTCTTGCATTTTTGGGATTTGTGCCCAAACCTATCACAATTGTAACATCTCATTGTATGACAAAATCGTGTTGTGTGCCCAACAAAATTACATCTCCAACATCTAATTGAGTTTTTGGATTTTCTTGTATATGCTTCCTCTAGTTTCTTGCAGTCCATTTCTTTATGGCCAAAGTTATGACAAGAAAAGCAATAGCCATTGAACGTGTTTCCATTCTTGATTTTATTTTTTCTTGAGAAATCCGTCATTTGATTTTCTTCTTCCTTTTTACTTCTATAGCTTCCTTCCTTAACAAAGTTCATGATTTGTAATTGCTTTGTAATTGCACCTTTTCCTTTTGAGAAGGATGATCATTTCTCATGTTTGTAAATGGTGCTCCATATTTCATTATCTTCTTTCTTATTTTATCTAAGAGAAGTTTTGTCATCAGTTGATCTTTGGCTCTTCCAAATCTTATCAAAGATAGCTAAGCTATTCTGGAAATTGACAATATTATTTGTCTTTTCATTCATTTGTTTGAGATTGACTATTTCTAACTTCAGCATGTGACACAATTCTTCCTTTTTAGTTATTTGGATCTTCTGGGCTTCTTCCTTTTTCTTAGCTTCTTCAATTTGAGTCATTAGATTTGCATTAGTACTTTCATTTATCTTTTTGAAATTGATGATTTCCAATTCCAACATGTGGTAAGAATTTTCTTTCCTTGTTAACTGGATCTTTAGGTCTTCTACACTTTCTTTAATTTCCTCAAGTTGAGTGTTTAGATTGTTAGCTAATTCTTCTGATTCTTTTAGTACTTATTTTCTTTTACTGTCATGTGTCTTTAATTCTTCCATCTCTTTTGTTAGATTAATGAATTCGTTTTTCAATCTTTTGATATCTCCTTCTTTGTTTTCTAGATGAAATGTTTGTTCATGCTCTTCATGGTTAGATTGATCTAACTGTTGAAGTTTCTCCAACTCTTCAAAAGTGCACATAAATGTGTATTCAAGATGGTCAAGAACATTCACAAGAACTTTAATATGCATATAATTTATTGGTTGCATACGAATCTCATCTATTGCAACTGTAACATCAGTCTTAAGATTATTTAATTTTTCTTTAGTGATCACTGAGGTATGCCTCAATTCCTTGATGAGGTTGTCTTCCTCATTGTTGTCTGAGATCAAATTATGCATTTCATTCTGATTAGAAATCGTTTTCTCTGTATTATGTTCTTCAATCTGATTGCAATTTTCCTTTTATTTATATTGTTCCTTATCTTGATAAGAATTCTCTTCTTCTGAGTTTTGTTCTTTATTATGACATGAATCCTCTTTATCTAAGTCTTGTTCCTCACTTTGATAGGATTTCTCTTTTTTTTTGTGTTTCATTCTGCTAACAATTTTCTAGTTGGAGCCATAATTCTTTAGCATTTTTGTAGTGCTTCATCTTTTCTTTGACTTGGTCTGACAATCCATCCTGGATTGCTTTTAAGGATATTGAATTGTTTCTTCTTGCCTCCTTTGTAGTTTTGGTTTTGATATTTGAAGTATTTAAGTTCCATGGCTTACTTAATACCGAATCCCAAACTCCATATCCTCTTGAATTCATATATCTTTTCATATTTTCCCTCCATGAAGAATAATATGTTCCATCAAATAAGGGAGCTTCATTTGTGGAGATAACAATTTGTCCATCCTTTTCTTCTAAATCTACCTTCAATGTTTAAACTATGCTAAAGGAACCTTGATCTGATACCAATTATTGAAATGGATACTTGACACTGAGAGGGGGGGGTGAATCAGTGTCACAAAAATTTGGACAATTTTTGACTTTTCATAAATTAACTGAACTACAAATATTTGTTTCATTTTCTCAACCAATATATAAAACAATAAATACTTTATTTATTTATTTAACTTGAATGAATACATAAGATCAATCTTTGAATTTCATCTTCAAACAATTATGAGAGACTCATCTCTCTGTTACAAGACCCAGCTTGTAGTTCTTAGATCCATCTGAGAAATGAGGAATCCAATCCTCATAACAAGTCCCATATTTTTTTATCTCAGATCCAACTGAGATGTGAGGAATGAAATCCTCATACAAGACCCAGCTTGTAAACATGCACCAACCTGATAGAATGAAGCTTCATTCAATCCATTATATATAAATATATATAATTCAACAAATTCAACTACACTTCTTCTCACCATTCTTTCTTATTTATATAGTCTTCCAACTGGTGTGAATTTGAATCATTGCATCTCTTGATTTTGAACCATTGTACCTTTTTATTTAAATGATAATATTAATCTTTAAATAATATCATTTTCCTTTTTGTTCTTTATTCATAATGCTCGTGAATTAACTCTCTTTTAATCGTGACTGTGTGACAGTTCTTTTGTCTTCATGAGTTGATCACAGACATGAATCGACTCATCATATTGTACTCATGCTTCTATTGTGTTCTTAGTTCACCAACAAATCATATTTGATCTTTTATCGATTCTCAATATTTTTCTAGTGCTAACTCTCTGTGGAATTAAATCTGTATGAGGCACTTCCTTCAAACCATTTGCATATGACCATATGCGCAAAACCACAAGCTCATTGATTTAATCATTGCCTCTTCTTTTACCCTTATTTCTCTATTCCATACGACTGCAGGTGGTGACCAGGCACTAGGCCAAGCGAGTGTTTGATCACTTATCAAAATCAAAGGTCACGTTTTAATCTCTCGATAATAAGGATGACTTCTAGCCTCTTTACAACTCTCCCAAATAAAAGACGTGTGTCAATAATATTCAATGGTTGAGAAGGATCTCCGAGGTAGATCAATAGTTAGTGTTACTTCATAGTTTACGCTTATTCTATCCTTCCATTGTACTTGATCAACCGTCAATAACGCTCCTGAATTAGATCAACAATTAGCATTAAATTTGGCCTTCAACACTTCATGTGATTTCTCCTTCACTGTGCTTTAATCTTCTGGAGTTCATTTTGTTGAAGTAGATCAGACGGTTGGATGTTATTTTCACAATGAACGGTTCTCATTTATTTCAGAACTTTGGGACTTTGGGAATTTGATGGTGGTGAAACTCCCGAAGTAAAAACTCTTGGAGTAACATAACTTTCTGGCGTCACTTGTTGACGTGGAACTAACTGAGTAGATGCCACATGTAAGTTAGATTCATGACTTATGCATACCTGAAGTGTCAACTGCACTTTGACACTTGTCATCATCTAATTGCGCCATGTGTCCTTGATAACGTGGATCTCCTTCATGTGGCACATGTTATTCTCCTGGATCTAATGGTTGTCCTAACTCCCGAAATGTATCTTAGATCGACAACTGAGAGTGACTTTGGAACTTTGGCCTTCGTGTGAACTCATATGTTCTAAATCCTTTTTATTTGAAGTGGTCAGCGCCGAAGTTGACCACTATTCTGATCCAATGACCATCATGTATTTTCCATATCCGATGGTCCTCATTTACGTCGAGACTCTGGGGCTCTGGCCTTCATCTTTTATTATCCTATCCTTCCACTTTATATAGATCGGACGGTCAATATGACTCCCAAAATATTTCTCAGATCGGACGACTCATGTCCTCTTCATAAAATTTGTGTCTTATAATGTCCTTCCACTTTACTCGATCCAACGGTCGGTATATTATCCGAAGTGTTCATTGGATCGGACAATTCATGTCCACTTTTGGCCTTCGGGTAATCTTACTTGTTCTTAACCCTTTTCTACCGAAGTGGTCAGCATCGAAGTTTACCATTGTTGATCTAAAAGTTCCCCTTTTCTATTCCAGATCAATGACTAATATTTAACTCTAGATCAAATCTTAATATAACGACTGAGAAACATCCTGAAGAACCTGCTTCAGATCTGATGGTCCTTCTTTAACCCAAAAAGGATTAACTCAATCCAATGGCTATTGGGAATTTGGGTATTTGGGATCTCAGGCCTTTTGCCTTACTTATCCTATCCTTCCACTCAACTTGATCCAACGGTCGAGAATGATCTCGGAGTAGATCAACAATCAGGGATGATTGCGGGGTCCCAAATAGCATGACATTTAAAACTATCGTCGAGCTTTGCAATGGAAACTGCTCATTGGTGGTGGAGTTGATGCCAATCGTAGATCTATTGGAAAGTAATGATCAATGGTCTAGACTAGTTGTGAGATTGGAATTAAACCATTGTTTAATTCTCCCTTCGCACTCTGCAATCAATCCCTGCCTCGTGTCTGGCGCTTGCATATCCAACGGTCACGACTTGATCTGATCGTGTTTCTACAATACGCTTTCCCTTCTAAGCTTCATGTGCATCATCTCTTATGATATCTTAATTTGTTAGTCCTTATGTACATAGATTTTATACTCTTTGTTTATTGTTATTTCTCCTGAGCTTTTAGAGTAGATTCCTATGCACCTCACGTTATGTCTTCTGCATGACTACTCCTTAAAATTGTCTCAATGAATATGATTCTTCCTTGAATCCTTTGGAGTTTTCCTGTGGGGATTTTGATCCTGATGGCATTTCTACAATGCACTCTTCCTTTCGAGATTTGATTAATGTTCTTGCTTCTAAGATTTGAATATCTTCATGTTGTTTGACATCAATGATAACTCATCAATGAAAATTGACCATAACAACTTATCATCACATCACAATGACATCAACTATTGACATCAATGACAACATATCAATGACAATATTTTCAACAGTGGGTTGGATTAATACCCATGAATAAATTCCCCTCGAACCCCTCTCTCTTGTGGAATCATATCCCCCCATCATTTTCACCCCTCTCGTATTACAACGAGTGATTATTATTTTATTAATCATTTCAATGTTCACAATATACAATTTGGCCCCTGTCCATATTAACCACTATGGGGTATTTTCCCCAATCATATCGGCTCACCAACCTATTTCACATTTATATAATTACATTACAATTAGCGGGGACTAAAATCAGGGATGTTACATTCCCCTCCCCCTTATTTTTTCACTTTCCTTAGTGCACAACACCAACTAGTGTACATATAATTACATTTCTAGGTTCTTTGGCCTTTAATCAACATCACATAGGCATTTTATCCTAACTATAAATACATAGGCACTCTGACTCCAAAAACCAATAATACATAGGCACTTCGACCCCAAAAAACCATAAATACATAGGAACTCCAACCCCAAAGGATATATATATATATATATATCCACTCTAGCCTCAAACCATAAATACATAGGCACTTTGGCCCCAAAACATGGACACATAGCCCATTGACATTCTCCTACATTTATCCTGATTTCCACCAGTTCTCTTCCTATTGACCTACCCAACCCAAGGAATGTACCATTCATTTATCATGGCTAACCCAAGGAATGTACCATATGTTTATCAGGGTTGACCCAAGGAATGTGCCCCATTCATTGTCCTTAGTCCACTGGGTTGCACCATTCATTTATCGGGGTTTCTCTGGTATATATATTCAAGAATCTCACTACTTGGAACTCAAGGGACTCACTGCTAGGAAAAATACCAATAAATATACAGCAGAAACCTTGCTTCTTTAGTGCAACTCACACAGGATTTCAGTCTTCAGGCCTGAAAACCTGGTTCTTCGACAATGCAACTCCCACACAGGATTTCACTCTTCAGGCCTGACAACCAGGTTCTTCCACAATCTTGACAACTTGATTCTTCATGCTATAATCACCCTCTAAGCTCAGTCATCTCTTTCACTATTATACATTTCCCTAAGCAATCCATCATTTTCCAAGGTGTTCTTGCATAGAAGAAAGCCAACTTGTTGCTAGAATTCCACTAGAAATCTACAACCTATGGAAATCATCCCATCTACATCATATGCATGCAATTCAATATTAGACATCATCATACAATTTTCAAGTATAAATTTTCAAATCTATTTTATACAAGAAAATACAATTTCCAAGGCATAAGTTCTATTCTCATAGTTTTTGTCTTGGGTATCCGTAGACATCAATATTCTTTATGGGCTTGCATCCATGCCATATCCAACACCATTCTCCCTACATTTTCTCAACTTTAATGTCACCCAACATATTATTAGCAATTCTAAATTATATAAAAAAAAAATCAAAATTGTTTTATATGGAAATAAAATTTCCTAGGCATGAGATTTTTTGCTCACTATGTTTATCTCGCACAGAAGCAGTCATTGGTATTATTTATGGGATTACACCATTTCCATATCCAAGATCATTATCCCTTCATTTTCTCAATTTTCACTCAACCAACCAAACTGTTAGCATTCATGCACATTTATAATAGTTCATGAGATGGTCTCAAAATTGTTTCTAACCAGCAATTCAATCACTTCCATCCATTATTAATTATTAAAATGGAATGAAACTATCATCATTGTACATGGTTATCAACACACAAAGACTTTCATAATGCAAGCAAATTTTACCAATAATAAACTAACGTTCCCACACTCATGGCCACATTTACACAATGCATCCTTGCATTGGATTTGCAATACCATATGTTCATGTCATGTATTCTACCATGTGAGTTGGAAGGTCTAGCCAATGCCTCAACAAATTATCCAAATCTCTTCCCCAATTACCTCCTTGATTATTTGGACACCTTCCTCTTCAACCCATACACAACACTAGGAACATGATCCCTTAGTTCTCTCTTGCGTCGGAAAAGAGGTTGCAATACAAACATCAATTAAACAGGGAAAACCATTATGCACTTGAATAACACTATAACCCTTCCATTTCCAACCACATCATGGCTCACACATGACTATATAATGGCATCCATTGCTACAACATGATTAATTTATCTTTACTTAACTTGGTTATGATCTCATAACCAACATAACATAATATGCAATTACATTTCCCATAAATGCACTCAAGAAACAAATAATATTTCCATGCTCAAGGCCTCATGCCTTTACATCAATTCCATTATTGATAATTTAAATGAGGGAATTCTTACCTCAATTCCCTTCAATATTTATGCATCATAACAACCATAATTGCATACATACATGGTTGTTATTACATTAATTGATGCTACCCGACCAACTGATATTGTTATGGAAGCTTGTATGATCCTTTCATTGACCTCTTTATCAACATCTTACCATATTCATTCATTTTCACATGGATGACTATCATATTCAACAACGTCATCAACATCTTCAGTCACGCTATAAAAAACATCTTGGGTATACAATCCATCATTAGTATTATTCAACATCACTCCAATGTTAATTCATATATATATATATATATATATATATATATATATATATCAACAAACTATTCTCAGTCTACAAACATTCCACAAGCATGTTCGGACATGTGCATATGCAAAAACACACATCAATATGCACTAAGCATTAAATCTTATCATGCCCACTCTAAGTATATGCATTATATTATTCTTATATACATCATTGAATTACTTCCTTTATGCACTCCAATGCATAATTATTTCAACTTTATTTATTTATTTTGTTGTTGTAGATGGTTGTCCTTGAATTCTTGTAGACTCTTGCTTCTCTTCACTTCCATTCTTCTCATCTGTGCACCACTTATTCTTCTTCCTAAGAATATTCCAGCCAATTCCAACTTGACTATTAAGCATTTCTAGCTAGTATGTGTTGTTGGTAACTTCTCCCACTTAAGAAAGCATGCCCCAACTTTATCCTGCTAGAATTCTTCCTGCGCATTGGAAATATGTAATTTTCTATCATTCCACCTTCTAATGCCACAATATTTTCTAACTGGCTTGATCCTTTAGCAACATAGAAATTTTCATATGAAGCCATATTCATCTACTCGAGACGAAACTTCTTCCAATGGGATGTTATATTTTTTCCTTTGATACTTAGAAGTGAAATTGAACTTTCATTTTTCCATCCTTCCTTTCACATGTACCAAGCTTTCATTGTGCACTCTCACAACATAAGTGGATTTCTTGCTTTGGGTACTTTTAAACACAAGTAGATATTCCACAGCAAAACCATTCCTTCTTCTTGTATTCCTATGATTTCACATAGAGAGTGCTCATCCACTATATGAGTCATGCCTCACCTCATGAGATCTTTTTTTTTTCTTCCAAATTTTCCTCCTTCACCACATCTCTACCTTCAAGGCTATGGAGTCCTCCTTAATTCCCTATGCATGCAAATGACATTCTTCACCCACTAGCTTCATGTTCATGTGAGAATATCTATTGATTTTCCTTTACAATCCATTCATACTCTATAACATCTTAATACTAATCTTTCTCTCCTATTACTGAGTCCTTTGTCAACCTTTCAATACCTTCTCTGTATCCCTGCACTTCTGTCTACAACTCCTTGATGATTCATCCAACTGCACAAGATTTGACCTTTTTCCTTTTCCAATGGACCCTGGGATTAATCTATAACAAACCCA
Source organism: Picea engelmannii (assembly GCA_009831015.1). NCBI lineage: Eukaryota > Viridiplantae > Streptophyta > Pinopsida > Pinales > Pinaceae > Picea > Picea engelmannii. The sequence goes on from ML794168.1 coordinate 124,924, forward strand.
CACAATCCTCATTGTGGAATCTTATCTTCTTTCTAGTAGTCCCTTCACACAACACTTTCTCATTGAGTTATTTTCTGCTTATTAACAATTCTCTGTTATTAAAATCAACCTATTTTATTGCCAAGGGGTTGCACTTAATAGGAATTAATAATATTACTTTGAACTAGTGCTCACCTTTGGCATGTACTTCTAACATCTGAAAATATTTTCCCAAAATTGACTTGTTTTGAAAAACTTTCACATTGGGAAATTGTATGGCTCATAGAGTCCAATTGCCCTTTTTCTTGTAGGATTATAACACAACCAAAATATTCTTGAGAGATCCTACTCTTTATATCATGTTTTCCCCTAGATTACCTTTCTTATGGTTTTACTCAAGCCTCATTCTGATTTATTGGCTCCAAGCTATGGCTTCCTAAAATTTCCATTTTTTTCAATGGTGTCCTTCAAGTCCACCAATAAGTTTCCTTCTGATTCCTTGATAATTCTTTGGCTCAAAACTAAATTATGGGTGGATAGTTAGATTCTCTTATCCGATAGATTTCCAATGACTACTTTCTTGTTCAATTCTTAGCATTGAGCAGAAAGTTATAGCCAATTAAATATTGCTAATTTACCCCTTTTGCAGACCTTCTCCCAAGTAAAAAATAATCTCAAACACCAAGCTTGGCCACCTACAGAGGTAAATTTGTTAGGAACCAAAGAAAATTGTGTATCATACATGGATAAAAATGATGACATAGAATTCATAAAAATTCTCAAATTGTCAATCTGATGCTCTAGTGAAAAAATGCAACAATCTAGAAAATATAACTTTGTTCTTTTTCACTCATTTTCCCAAACAATATTTTTAGCCAAACTAGCTATCTCCCAAAATATTCACTTCTAGAAAAACTTCACTAAAAGAAAGGTGTCTGACTTGATGAGTATACAAAATGTCGATTAAATAAAATTTTCCATATTTTCCATTTGGGGACCCTTTTATTCCTCTAAGTTTTCAAAAATCCCCATAACACACTTAGAAATAATGGTTTTTCCCTATTTCCGTATCTCCACACTAACTCCCTTTGAATTTTTTTGGGAGGACAAAAGGAATCTTCATGCTAAAATTTTGAGTTGTCTATACAATTTTCACCCTTATCTGGGCCCCTATTACCAAGCACGACCCACACCTTTGAAAGTCATTATTTCGCATTTTTTAGAAATCAGAAACAAAATTAGTCGATGGCCCTCACTGGAATTATTGTATCCTTGGTCACTACAGAACACCTAAAATTTCATCCAAAAATGAGTTAAACTGCTTTTGTTATGCCCAAAACAAGTTTTGGGCTCCAAAGTTGTTTTTTTTTAGTAAAAAGGGTTGTTTCTCCTTCCCTTTTCCTCCTCTTTTCTTTCTCTCTTTTTTTCATTTTTTGTTTTCTTTCAAATCTCGCGCGTGCATCAATTCTGTATTATGCACTAATATTCATCACACACCAAATCCACAATGCACAATGCCAATATAGCGCACGCCTCGCACACCGATATTCAGTGCGCACAAATTTTATGCCACACCAATATCCAATGCGTGAAACTTTCTATATCACACACCAATATTCAATGCACATAAATTGTATGTCGCATGCCAATATCCAGTGCGCACAACTTTTTATATCACGCGCCATTATTCAGTGCGCATAACTTTTTATACCGTGCACCAATATTCAACATGCACAACTTTTTATATTGCACACCAATATGTAGTGCACATGAATTTCTATATCACACACTAACATTCAATGCGTGCAACTTTTATACCGCACACCCATATTCAATGAGCACAACTTTTTGTGTCGTGCACCAATATTATGTGCGCACCATAATTCCACTCCGCACAACACGAATATTCATTGTGCATGCACTGCACACCAAAAATATGCAAGCACCAACAAGCTATGCTTCGCGCAATGCCAAATTTTAGTGCGCACACCATCATTGTTTGTGCATTACCATCTCTACACTGCACAACATCAAAATTTAGTGTGCAAACCCACGCACCATTATTTATGCGCATTACCACTACTAAGTGCACGCAAATCCTTTCTTCTCTTAGCTTTCCATAATTCTGACTCGTGACCATCGCGACCATGATGGAAATTCCCGACTCACCTGTTTAAGACAAATTCAGTCGAGTGGAAGTCAAAATGATGGCCCCTCCATTAAAACCATTATGAGTGCAATTTTGACTTGAATTTGCTTAGAAATTTGGAAATTTCACTTCGATTTTACCTTTTTCCCCAAATTCGACACAACTCAAACATTGATATGAATTTTTTTACCAAATTCATGTTTAATTCTGGCCTGTAAAAGCATGTTATTGAACCAAAATCTCTGATACCATTTTGTGACGTCCCCCAACTTAACATGAGACATTACTTGCATAAAATACACATAAATTGAAAATTTCCAGTTAACTAAATTCCTATAGCTTATCGACTACAAATTATACACATATTTAATTATTGTCTGATACCTTATAAATAAATATGTCTACAACATTCCAAATGATCATGAAGTTCACCTCCTCACTGAGACAAACCGCACACACAAAATCCTGTATACTTTGCACAGAAAATATTCACAGCGCGCATGCAATCGGATTTGTATTGTGCGCAACAACTATTCTTAGTGCACGTGACGATTCAAGCACCACACTAGAATATGTAACGTACCCAACCTCTAAGTTGAGTCTCGTCACTGCAAAAATGACTTAGCTTTCTAAATACGAATTTAAAAATTCCCCTTACATATAAAAGAAAACCAAGAGGCAGCAGGCCCATTGTAACATCCAAATTTCATTGACCACACTTTTATAACATTGATTATTCTTTGAGGACACTTGCATGTAAGTGATCTAGATAAACATGGTACCTTATGATTATCTGATTTGGTTTATGAGTTAAAATTTATGCTATAATTTAGTATTAAATTTGATATGTTATTTATATTGATGTATAGCATTGACATGTATTATGATGAGGCTTCCCGAGTCTTCAGGAAACATGACATGAAGAGGATGTTGATGGCATCGACATAATTCCTTGGACTCTGGATTGAGTTAGGGAGTGGACTATTGATTTTGATGAGTACTTGTTTTTATTACACATGTATTATGATGATGATTTCAGTTATGGATTTCATGTATAAGAGTTATTAATATTATCTTTGTCAGTGGATGCAAGCATGGTGACGCTTGCTAATTTGACTCACATATGGAGTAAAGGGGTCATATACAGATATCAGATAGATGAGGGAGAGGCGTGGCAACATCTTTTTCATATCCTACTAGCACTCCCATCGTGACCTGAACTGAAGGTTAATGACTATCTTGTGATGGAATATCCATCAATACTGAGAGGGGGCGGGGGGTGAATCAGTATTGCCTACTTTTTCTTTTTATCTTCGTCCATATTAAGCACACATATTAATTATTTAATTAAACAATATATGATGAACAACAAACCCTTATGAATACAAGATTTTATCATGGAACCCAACAAGGAAAACCACCAACTCTTTTCTCATTAATAAAAAGTTCTTTTACAAAACTGTTTTCAAGCTACAACTTGATGGAGAGACATTCCCCAAGTTTCTTCAGCTACTACTGAAAGGATGTTGCCACACCCCATTTACCAGCTACAACTAGAAGGATGAGCCCACACCCTCATTCACCAACAACAACTGGTAGGAGGCTTCAACCTCCTGTTTAGTCAGCCACAACTGACAAGGAAGCACCAACTCCCTCTATTCACCAGCACCAACTGGTAGGAGGCTACGACCCCCAGTTTAGTCAACTACAACTGACAAGGAAGCACCAACTCCCCTGCAGGCTCCAACCTGCCCTTGCACCACCCAACCACCCTTAATTTATAATGAAATTCAATCTCTTATGTACTTCCCTGAATTCAACTCATGCAGTCATTGTTGTAATTTCTACTTGTCTGCTGCAACCTTTGCTTGTATGGTCTTTTGTATCAAGTACTGGATTGCATCACTGCTTCTTTGTCTTCTTTTGTTCTTGATCTTCAATAAGACATTGGCAGGCACCTTAGAACAAATAGTTCTTCATCATGGACTCTGCTCTTGTTCCTGATCTTTTAATATGAATCATAGAGACACTCCCTTCCTTCCTTTGGTTACTTCATACCAAGCTTCTTGACATCAAATTCTCTTAATATAGCTAGACTCCTCTACTTCTTTGATATTCAGATATTACATTATGAATCACATACAAAGAGACACCTTTCTTTCAATATATGTTCAAGTATATATATGTGTAAACTTTTGAATACGAAATATTATGACTTTTCACATAAGTCACGTGTCTCTTTATTATTTTTCAATAACTACGTAACTCTTTTTACATAAATCACTTGCATTTTTATTAATTTTCAATAACTACATAACTCTTCATTTCGGCATTTTCAACATAATTAATATTTCCACAACCATATTAATTAAATCATTTTTATTTGACATTTGCAAATATAATGAGTAAATACCATGGGCTTCTAAATACCATGGGAGAATATCGCTTTCACTTTTTCATCCATTTTTACCTAACTTCCTTTTTTTAATCCAACCTCACTTTTAACATTAAAACTCTTTTTTAATATTAAACTTTTTATTTCAAAAACTTAAATCTTCTTTAATTTTCTTTTAACCTTCTTTAATTTTCTTTTATACTTTATTCTTTAATTTTTTTATTTTTTATACTTTCTTTTTAAATTTTCTTTTATATTTATTTTTTTTTCCTTTCTTTTTTTAATGTTCTTTAATTTTCTTTTGAACTTTTTTAATTTTCATATATATATATATAATCTTCTTTTAATTTTTTTCTTTTCAAACAGGACTATATTATTTTCTTGTAATGCTTCTGAATCTTTTTATTTATATAAAACTTTTTCAACATTGTATGATAATATCAAAACTATTTCCTTTCACCTACACCATTAGTCAAACATGCTTGACCATCACTTTGACATCAATGACAATATTCCAACACCTTGTTCCTGAGAGGTTCACGATGTCGTGAAAGAAGACTAAGACAATCACTCACGAGGATTTATGAGGGGCATACAATAAGGCAGATTCCTTATTTCTCAGTAAGCCTCCAGTCTCACACAAGGTTGACAAGTGGAGTATTGACTCCAAGCGTCAGACAACTTCCAAACTAAGTCAACGTGGTGAGTAACACCCTTGGAGCACGTAGGTGCATCTTGAAGGGCACATCACACATTAATCTAAAATGCAAATAAATAAAATGAAACGTCAAGAGAATTTAATAAAAATTTAGAAGACTTAAGAGGAAAAATTAAATACTTAAATTTTATTAGAAAAGAGAATATAATTATATATTAAATTATGAACAGAAACATAATAAAATATAAGTCTAAATGCTCATGTCTAATTAAATTATAATAATGGGCCTAAGGGAAATTAGACTAAATAAAATCTAGAGGAGGGAGACTAAAATTTAAGCCATGTGCACAATGTGTGCATGAAATTAATAAAAAGAATTTTTAATTAAAATAAAAAAATTTCATGAGGAAATGTAGTGTCAACATCGAGTTATAATCCTAAGTAAACTAAACTTTAAATCCTACTAACTAAGAGAAGAGTTCTAGAATCAAACTCCAGTTGTAAATTAGTTAGGAGATACATTAAAGGATAAATTCGGGGAATTGAGGGACAACTAAGAGAAAATCTAGGAACTAATTGTGGAGGTGAGGAAAAATTTAAAATTTATTTAATTAAAAGAAATTAAAACATGTGAAACTTGAGCAAAGTGTGACATGTGTTGAGGGTGAATAATCTCCAAATTAATTATTAAAAATTATTTAATTGTGCATGAATTGATAAGTGTCAAGACAAATTTTCTTATAAAAAGAAGGAAGAGGAAGGAGGAAGTCACCTTAAGGTTGGATGACTGAAATGTTGTCGAAAGTTTATATGACTAATTTACTTGTGTGAATTGGGTTGCAAGATTTGCAAAGAGGTGGAAGCCTCTCCTTGCGAGGGAAAGCTTGAGCTAAATACTGATCTGAAATGTTGTGTGTGACCCCGTTATGGATAGGGGATATAAGGGGAAGAAGAGTACCCCTAACAAAGAACATTGCGCAAGTTTGTGTTTCCAAGTTGAAGATTATCATCAAATATTAACAATGTTCTAATCACGATATTTTATATTTTAGTTATTTAAGTTTTCAAATGAATTCATATTCTATAATTAGCAAATCCGTATGGATGATAAAATTTACTATCGTACAACGGATATGTTTGGAACTATTGTTTGCGTACTAAAATAGGATATTGATCTTCATTTCCAGTATGTCCGTAGAAAGTATATTATTTTTTTTTATGCAACGCCAAAATATTGTATAAAATCATGATTTTATCAAGTAATAATGTGATGGTATTAGAGAATTCGAATCATAATATAAACCGTATGTTCAGACAAGTGGTGATTCATGGTTATATATATGAGCTGCATTTAATTAATACAATTTATTTAATATGACCATCTCATCCTCGTGTTCTTATTACACTGGAAGTATTTACAAATGGCATGTAATTTAAAACTTGGGCCACTCGTGGGCTCCCACTTTGGCGCACTCTGATGCCATACTTGACAATTGATCTTAGATTCAAAGGTGAGACTTGACTTAGTTGGTAATGACTTGGGGCTTGGAGACTTGATTTGTTTTGGGGTTGAGCTAGTATAGAACTTATTAATAGATTCAACTCCATATATAGTTTAGTGGAGTTTTTCTCTTATACTTGTACGTATGTATTCATGAAATCTTCTAAAATTCTAGGACTTCATTCTTATAATCCTAAAGTATTTACATTTAGATATTGTAAATGTGTAGTTTATAATACTAATAAATTATAAAATAAAATGAACACCATAAAATACATAATATCATGTAATAAGGATATTATATAATATAGTGTTATTATATTATATAAGAAATAGTAAAGACCTAAGTTATAGTTTTGTTATAAAGATAAATAATATAAGAAAAGAGATATTATAATGACATTATACTTGTAATAAATTTATTGCACTACTTGTGCAACTTTAAGCAAAATAGGTAGATGCTTACATTTTTAATTAGACGCTTATTTTTACTTTTTGCGTTAATAGATAGACTTCTTGGATTAGTGTGATATATTTAGGAAGTTCTTGATAAATGATCTTGTAATTTTGTGTAAGTATTATTGAATTTATTCAATGATTTATGATGTTGAAATTAGTGGCATGGATTGTAAGTTTTTTATTGTCGTAATGAATGTATTATTTTTGCTCACTCAATTATGATTACATCAAGAGGGTCCTTAAATTATATATATACTTGAGATTACGAGGATTGTATTAATGAATAACAAAGCGAAAGAATTACCGTAGCTATATAGAACCTCACGTATATTCAAGTAAAGTAGAGTGACGTGACCTTTTGGTTTGCGTTAAATGCACGACATGCATAATTGACATAAATAAGATTAACGCGCAATTTGCACAACACTTAAATAAGGTAGTTAGTGGCCTATACTTTTACACTATTGCGTCACTAGATTTTCCTTGAATTTAGTATGGATTATTCAAGAAGATCTTGATAAGTTGAAATTGTAAATTGAGTATGAAATATTAAACTAACTAACGAATGTTGATGCCAAACTTAGTTGCTTGAATATTTTAAGTTAGCATATGTGAATCTAAACAAGTCCTTTACATGGTTGTATTCATTTATTCATTGATGTCCAATTTTACGGAGGGTATGTTACATATGGTATCGGAGAAGGGTTCTACTTTGAGACACTGGACTCATTACGACTTCCAATGCAATTTTTAGTTAAAGATGGAATTACTAATATAAATTGAATTTTTTTAATGTAAGTATTATGGTTAGAGGATGGAGAATGAGTAGACATCGGGGTGTGGGAGTAAGAGGTATGCCTCCTCCAAGTACACCCACACCTGCGGGATATGCTCCACGGGGAGAAGAGCATACGACCGAGCATGAGCATGTTTCAGTGGTCGACGTCATGGATATGATGAGGTCTTTTCAACAGATGTTAGAGGTGTTGATAAATCGCCTTGATCATGATGAGGGCAGGGGATTTTCACCCAATGAGAGTTCACAATGCCCTCCTGTAACTAGTGGTAATGTTCATAGAGAACTTGAGAAGGTAAAATTTATCGAGTTTTCGGGTTCCAGAGACAGATTAGTCGTCGAAGCTTGGTTGGAGAATATGGAAATGTGTTTTGCATTGTGCGATTATACCTCAAACATGAAGGTACGCATGGCAGTCTTTCAGCAAAAAGGGATTGTGCTTCTTTGGTGGAAGACACTCTTACCACATCTGAACATGGCCATTGAAGACGTGTCTTAGGAATTGTTTGAGGAACAATTCCAAGAGAGGTGTCTATCTGATGAGTTCATTGAGCGCCAAATCAATGAATTCAATACTTTATGACATGGCAGTCGTACATTACCTGAGTATGAGGCTATATTTACAGAGTTGCTCATATATGCTCCACACCTAAAAACTGAAAAGTTAAAGATGAATAAGTTTGTTTTTGGTCTCAACTATAACATTCATGCTAAGGTGAGGATTCTGATGCATCAGAATTTACATGATGCAGTACATAAAGATTTTATCACTGAGGAGGAATTGAATAGTGGAGGACATGGTAGAAATCCTTCCAGGCAGACAGGACCGACGCCACTTAGAGCGTCCCAGAAAAAAAACACTCATTAGACAGACTTTTGGGCACCGTGATACACCTAGAGGACCTTCATTTTCTACACCATGCAAACAAGATACCAATCAAATTATGTACAGAGCACCACCGAAGCTGCAGTCATGTCGTCCTCAGCAACAAAAATGGTATAGATTTGTTCGGCAAAATAGATCACGACCTCAAAATCCCAGACCAATAGATTATCCCTCTGGAATTAGGAGCACCGGCACTAAGAATGGATGTTGGACTTGTGGAGAACCCCACTATCAGAGATATTGTCCTATCAAGAAGGTGAGAGATACTAGATCAGGAGGACAGGCGAAAGTTGGAGATCTGGGCAAGGCCCATAGAATTCATGCAATGTTTAATAACCGCCAAGCTGAGCATCAATCTACAGTGCTCGAGACTTCAGGTGTGATATCAGATCAACAATTTAGTATCTTGATAAATCCAGGAGCTAATGAGAGTTTCATTTCTAGTTTTGTGCTTAAAACAATTAAGGTGAAGGTGGTCGAACAAGATGAGTTTAGATATGTATAATTGTGAAGGCAGACGAATTATAAATTTGGGTGAATTCGTCTCAAGTGTAAGCCTTTTTGTCAAAACCTTGGGATCCTATGCCATTGTGATTGGTATGGATTGGTTAGAATCACACAATGTGATTCTTAACTGTAAGATGAAAAGATTAACTTTAATTGATGATTTAGGACAAAGTGGAGTAAATGTAGGGGGAAACCAATGAGTATTGTTGAGATTTATTACTTCCCTGCAATTGAAGAAAAATATGCACAAAGGATGTAAGTTGTACGTAATTTTATCCCGTAACGAAAAATGTGACACAAAAAGATTGGAAGACTTTCCAGTAGTATCGGAGTTTTCTGATGTTTTCCTGAGGAACTGTCAGGTGTATCGCCAAAAAGAGAATTGTAATTTACTATAGATTTAAAACCTGGAATAGAACCAATTGCAAGAACTTCATATCAGATGTTGACACCTGAATTGCAAGAGTTAATGATGGAATTGAAGGAGTTATTATATTTGGGACTTATACGTCCAAGTGTATCCCCATGAGGTGCACCAGTAATTTTTGTAAGAAAGAAGGACGGACCATGGAGGATTTGCATTGACTATCGTCAATTAAACAAAGTCATGATCAATAATCAATACCTGTTATCGAGAATCGATGAATTATTTGATCAAATGAAGGGGGAGACAGTGTTTTCAAAGATTTATTTGAGGTCGGGATATCATCAATTACGAATCAAAGAGGAAGATATTCCTAAAACCGTGTTTAAACTAAGATTCAGACATTATGAATTTACTATATTACCGTTTGGTTTGACAAATGCCCTGGGTGTATTCATGAGTTTAATGAATGGGGTGTTTCATGACTACTTGTACAAGTTCATATAGGTATTTACTATTGACATATTAATTTACTCTCAGACAAAAGAGGAGCACGAAGAACATCTGAGATTAGTTTTGCAGTGTTTAAAAGAAAACAAGTTGTACGGAAAGTTGTCAAAATGTTCTTTTTATCAGACAAAGATTCATTATTTGGGACACATTAATTCTATAGAAGGTATTAATGTGTATCTAATGAAGGTAGAGGCTATTATGGAATGGCCAAAATCGACGAATGTGCAAGAAGTACGTAGTTTTATGGGATTAGAAGTTTACCATTGATGCTTCGTCGAAAGTTTTTCAAAAATAGCAAATCCAATCACAAAATTGAAAAAGAAGTATAATAAATTTGTATGGATAGAGAAATTCACTAAAGCATTTCAGAAACTTAAAGAATTATTAACAACAACACTGATATTGAAGGTTCCTGATATGGAAAAGGAATTCTTAGTATGCACTGACGCATAAAGATTTTATCACTGGAACATAAAGATTTATCACTGAGGAGGAATTGAATAGTGGAGGACATGGTAGAAATCCTTCCAGGTAGACAGGACCGACGCCACTTAGAGCGTCGCAGAAAAAAAACACCCATTAGATAGACTTTTGGGCACCATGATACACCTAGAGGACCTTCATTTTCTACACCATGCAGACAAGCTACCAATCAAATTATGTATAGAGCACCATCGCAGCAGCAGTCGTGTCATCCTCAGCAACAAAAATGGTATAGATTTGTTCGGCAAAATAGATCAAGACCTCAAAATCCCAGACCAATAGATTCTCCCTCTATAACTAGGAGCACCGGCCCTAAGAACGGATGTTGGACTTGTGGAGAACCCCACTATCAGAAAAATTATCCTATCAAGAAGGTGAGAGATACTAGATTAGGAGGATAGGCAAAAGTTGGAGTTCTGGGCAACGCCCATAGGATTCATGCAACGGTTAATAACCGCCAGGCTGAGCATCAATCTACAGTGCTCGAGACTTCAGGTGTGATATCAGATCAACAATTTAGTATCTTGATAAATCCAGGAGCTAATGAGAGTTTCATTTCTAGTTTTGTGCTTAAAACAATTAAGGTGAAGGTGGTCAAACAAGATGAGTCTAGATATGTATAATTGTGAAGGCAGTCGAATAATAAATTTGGGTGAATTCGTCTCAAGTGTAAACCTTTTTGTCAAAACCTTGGGATCCTACGCCATTGTGATTGGTATGGATAGCTTAGAATTGCACAATGTGATACTTAACTGTAAGATGAAAAGATTAACTTTAATTGATGATTTAGGACAAAGTAGAGTAATTTTAGGGAGGAACCAATGAGTATCACTGAGATTTATTACTTCCCTACAATTGAAGAAAAATATGCACAAAGGATGTAAGTTGTACGTAATTTTATCCCTTAACGAAAAATGTGGCACAAAAAGATTGGAAGACTTTCCAGTAGTATCAGAGTTTTCTGATGTTTTTTTCTGAGGAACTATCAGGTGTATCGCCAAAAAGAGAATTGTAATTTACTATAGATTTAAAACCTGGAATAGAACCAATTGCAAGAACTTCATATAAGATGTTGACACCTGAATTGCAAGAGTTAAACATGGAATTGAATGAGTTATTATATTTGGGACTTATACGTCCAAGTGTATCCCCGTGAGGTGCACCAATAATTTTTGTAAGAAAGAAGGACGGATCGTGGAGGCTTTGCATTGACTATCGTCAATTAAACAAAGCCATGATCAAGAATCAATACCCGTTACCGAGAATCGATGACTTATTTGATCAAATGAAGGGGGAGACAGTGTTTTCAAAGATTTATTTGAGGTCGGGATATCATCAATTACGAATCAAAGAGGAAGATATTCCTAAAACCGTGTTTAAAACGAGATCCAAACATTATGAATTTACTGTATTACCACTTGGTTTGACAGATGCCCTGGGTGTATTCATGAGTTTAATGAATGGGGTGCTTCATGAATACTTGGACAAGTTCATATAGGTATTTACTGATGACATATTAATTTACTCTCAGACAAAAGAGGAGCAAAAAGAACATCTGAAATTAGTTTTGCAATGTTTAAAAGAAAACAAGTTATACGGAAAGTTGTCAAAATGTTCTTTTTATCAGACAAAGATTCATTATTTGGGACACATTATTTCTATAGAAGGTATTGATGTGTATCTGATGAAGGTAGAGGCTATTATGGAATGGCCAACATCGACGAATGTGCAAGAAGTACGTAGTTTTATGGGATTAACAGTTTACCATTGACGCTTCGTTGAAAGTTTTTCAAAAACAACAAATCCAATCACAGAATTGCAAAAGAAGTATAATAAATTTGCATGGATAGAGAAATTCACTAAAGCATTTCAAAAACTTAAAGAATTATTAACAACAACACTAATATTGAAGGTTCTTGATATGGAAAAGGAATTCTTAGTAAGCACTGATGCATCCAAGGAAGGATTGGGTGGAGTACTAATGCAAGAAGGTCGAGTTATCACATATATTTCAATGAAACTAAGAAGGCATGAAGAAAATTATGCAACACACAATTTGGAATTATTAGTGATTGTTTATGCCTTATGAATTTGGAGACACTACCTTATTGGATGGAAATTCGATTTCAAAATTGATCAGAGTGGATTGCAACAAATTTTTACACAGAGTGACTTAAACACACGAAAAAGACGTTGGTCAGAAATTTTGAGTATGATTTTGAAATCACATACATTAAACGAACCATTGACAGAGTAGCAAATGCGTTGGGTCAGAGACAATGCATTTTCTCGGTAATACCTTTGAAAATGAACCTTCAAGAAAATATTTTAGCATTACATATTAATGACGGTTGCTACAAGGAAGTAAAATACAATATCGAACAAGATACCATGATGATACCTAGATATGATGGTTATTATTTGGATAACGACAGACTATTAAGATATAATGGCATAATTTATGTACCACCAAATGACGAAATGGGAGATTTAGTTTTGAACAAATCTCACCGAGCGGTGTATATAGTCCATCCTAGTATCACGAAAATGAAGACATATATTAAACCATTATTCTTTTGGAAGGGAATGAAAAATGAAATAGTCAACTATGTGGCGAGATATCTTGAATGTCAGCAAGTGAAGGTTGAACATATACATCCAGCGGGATTATTACAACCACATGTGATTCTTGAATTGAAATGGGAAGTTATATCAATGGATTTCCATTGACGGAAATGATACACGATTCTATCTTTGTAGTCGTCGACACTTTGACAAAGAGCATGCATTTTAATCTGGTACATACAACATATCAAGCACCTGACATAGCGAGAATTTTTGTTAATGAAATTGTAAGATTGCATGGTGTACTGAGGAAGATAATATCTGATAGAGGATCGATATTCACCAGAGGCTTTTGGACTAGTTTCCAAGAGGCTTTGGGAACGCAATTAAATTTTAGTACAACATATCACCCTGAAACTGATGGATAAACAAAAATAATGAATCAAATTCTAAAAGACATGCTTCGAATGTATGTGATGGATCAATGGAAATGATGGAAATAATTTTTACCATTGGTAGAATTTGCGTATAATAACAGTTACCAGAGTTCGATAAATATGGCACCTTTTGAGTTTCTCTATGGATGACCGTGTCGAACACCTTTGAGCTAGGATCGAATAGAAGGTAGGGTCTTGGTGGGACCAGAAGTGATTCAGGAAATGGAAGATCATATGCGAACCATAGATAAAAGGATTAAGGAAGCGCAAGACCGAAAAAAGTGTTATGCAGATGCGCATCGTATAGACTGTGTTTATGAAGTTGGTGATAAATTTTTCTTGCAGGTGAAGCTGCATAAGAGTTTGATTAAGTTTGGAAAGGGCGCTAAACTCTCTCCAAGGAATGTGGGACCTTTCGTGGTTGTAGAAAATAAAGGACCAGTGGCGTACCGAATAGACTTACCTGATTCTTTGAGGCATATGCACGATGTGTTCCATGTTTCAGTACGTCATTATATTTCAGATTTGTGACATGTTATTGATTTGAGTTCATTACAGGTATCGGATGAGGGTGCTCTCATAGTGGAGCCAATCCGCATACTGGACCATCGCACTCGAAAACTATGACATCGATTGGTCGATCAGGTCAAGTTCCAGTGGGATATTTATAGTCCACATTATGCCACTTAGGAGGACGCACATGAGATGCGTAAACAATTTCCATATTTATTTTGTAGATAGATAGATAGATTATTCGGGACGATATTTAAAACAAGAGGGGGTGTATGTAACATCCAAATTTCAGTGACCACACTTTCATAACACTGATTATTCTTTGAGGACACTTGTGTGCAAGTGATATGGCTAAACACGATACCTTATGATTATCTGATTTGGTTTACGAGTTAAAATTTATGTTGTAATTGAGTATTAAATTTGATATGTTATTTATATTGATGTATATCATTGACATGTATTATGATGATATATTTTGAGTGTGCAGGAAACATGACACGAAGAGGATGCTTATGGCATCGAAACAATTCCTTGGACTCCGGATTGAGTCAGGGAGTGGACTATTGACTTTGATTATGAGTACTTGTTTTTATTACGCATGTATTATGATGATGATTTCAATTATGGATTTCATGTATAAGAGTTATTAATACTATATTTGTCAGTGGATGCAGGAATGGTGACGCTTGCTAATCCGACTCATATATGGATTAAAGGGGTTATACACAGATATCAGATAGATGAGGGAGAGACGTGGTAGCATCCATGTCACAACCTACTAGCACTCTCGACGTGACCTGAACTGAAGGTTAGTGACTACCTTTTTCTTGAGATGTTCATGATGTCATGAGGGCAGACTGAGACAATATCTCATGAGGATTTCTTAGGGGCGCACAATAAAGCAGATTCCTTATTCCTTAGTAATCTCTTAGTCTCATACAAGGTTGACAAGTGGAGTATTAACTGCATGCGTTAGACAACTTTCAAACTAAGTCAATGTGGCGAGCGACACCCTTGGAACACGTAGGTGCGTATTGAAGGACACGTCACAGGTTAATCTAAAATGAAAATAATGAAAATGAAATGTCAAGAGAATTTAATAAAAAAATAGAAGACTTAAGATGATAAATTAAACACTTAGATTTTGTTAGAAAATAAAATGTAATTATATATTAAATTATGAAAAAGAACATAATAAAATATAAGTCTAAATGCTCATGCCTAATTAAATTATAATAATGGGCCTAAGGGAAATTAGACTAAATAAAATCTAGAGAAGGGAGAATTAAATTTAAGCCATGTGCACAATGTGTGCATCAAATTAATAAAAAGAATTTTTAATTAAAATAAATTTTTTTCATGAGGAAATGGAGTGTCAACATAGAGTTAGAATCCGAAGTAAACTAGAATCTAAATCCTAACTAAGAGAAGAGTCCTAATCAAACTCCAACTGTAAATTAGTTAGGATACACATTAAGGGAGAAATTGGGGGAATTAAGGAACAACTAGGAGAAAATCTAGGAACTAATTATGGAGGTGAGAAAAAATTCAAAATTTATTTAATTAAAAGAAATTAAAACATGTGAAACTTGAGAAAAGTGTGACATGTGTTGAGGGTAAATAATCTCCAAATTAATTATTAAAAATTAGAAATGCATAGTCATAATCATTACCATACAAAGAGAAGTTGCAAAAAGCATAATATCCATTATCCGCTTCATGAGTAGTTGTCTTAGATATTTCTCTGTAGTTCACATTTTCTAAAATTGAATGGCATTAGAAGCTATGGGAATCGAAGGCTCTGCGATTTTCATGGCAGAACGAACAAATGGCTTTTATAAATTATTTATCTAGGCGGACCTGTTTCATGAAATTTATTTTAAAATATATCATCACATTCCTTTGGGATTCAAACACGAACGCAAGGATAAATCTCCATATTCAACTACGAACAACAGGAAATGTAAATTCAAGCGTGAGCATCTTGTTTATTATAATTGTAAAGGTGTAGTTTACAATAATAATAAATTATAAAATAAAATGAACACCATAAACGACATAATATCATGTAATAACGATATTATATAATATAAGAAATAGTTAAGACCTAAGTTATAGTTTTGTCATAAAGATAAATAATATAATAAAAGAGATATTATAATGACATTATACTTGTAATAATGTATTGCACTACTTGCGCAACTTTAAGCAAAGTAGGCAGATGCTTACATTTTTAATTAGACACTTATTTTTACTTCTTGTTTTAATAGATAGATTTATTGGATTAGTGTGATACATTTAGGAAGTTCTTGATAAATGCTCTTGTAATTTTGTCTAAGTATTATATGAATTTATTCAACAATTTATGATGTTGAAATTAGTGGCATGGATTGTAAGTTTGTGATTATCGTAATGAATGTATTGTTTTTTCTCTCGATTATAATTAGATCAAGAGGGTCCTTGCATTTTAAATGTGTGTGTGTACTTGCGATTACGATGATTATATTAATTGTATTAATGAATAACAAAGTGAAAGAATTAATGTAGATATATAGAACCTCACATATATTCAAGTAAAGTAGAGTGACATGACCTTTTGGTTTGCGTTAAATGCACAACATGCATAATGGACATAAACAAGATTAGCGTGCAATTTTCACAACACATAAATAAGGTAGTTAGTCGCTTATACTTTTACACTATTGCGTCACTAAATTTTCCTTGAATTTAGTATGGATTACTCAAGAAGATCTTGATAAGTTGAAATTTTAAATTGAGTACAGAATATTAAACTAACTAATGAATGTTGATGTCAAACTTAGTTACTTGAAAATTTTAAGTTAGCCTATGAGCACCTAAACAAGTCCTTTACATGGTTGTATTCGTTTACTTATTGATGTTCAGTTTTCCGGAGGGTATTTTACACCCATAAAGAAATTACATCAAACAACATGTTGATTTACCCATGCATCTAACAACACAAATAAAAACGTGAATTCATCCAGTAAGCACACAAGAAACATACAACATTCAAATATTCATTTACTCGGTGGAATAATCAAAATAAAACAACATATTCCCTTTCCCTTGCTTTCTTGAATTACACTCTTCCCGAAGATGATTGTACTCCAGCCCCATACTCCTAATAACTATGGGATGTGACTCCTCACACCCACTCTCTTACATGTGTTTAATGATTGTCTTTGAGAACATTCAACAACAAATAGAAGGTTATACACAATGATAATAATTCAGGAAAATGGTTTGGATTAATACCCATGAATAAATCCCCCTTGGACCCCTCTCTCTTGTGGAATCATAGCCTCCCCATCATTTTCATCCCTCTCGTATCGAATCCAATGATTATTATTTTATTAATCATTTCAGTGTTCACAATATACAATTTGGCCCCAGGCCATATTAACCACTATGGGCTCTTTGTCCCAATCATATCGACTCACCAACCTAATTCACATTTATATAATTATATTACAATTTGTGGGGACTAAAATTGGGGATGTTATAGTGGTTGTTGGATTACCTTGTCAAAGCACCTCAAATTATTCACCAGTAAAAGGAAGGCCCCAAAGAACCCACCATGTACTACAATAGTGTATATTTTGATTTGTTTTTTCCTTTTTCGGAGTTTTTCCTTCCTATTATTTTAGTTCTTTGAGCTTCATTGAGATCTTTTGAAGAATATTGCAATCAACATTTTGACTCCATAAGCCCTATTTTTTACTCTAGTCCTAATGGATTAAGGCATTGGTCTATTTCACCCAAGAAATTTGGTTCTTGGCACCTCACAAGGAGGATCCATTTATAGACGAAGCTAATGGTGCCACCTTCTTGAGCCCTAAATTACTTCCTCGAGTTCACAAGAATTGGGGACCCCTCCTTTATCCATTGACTTGAGCTTTAGCCTATCTTTTGGTTTTCATGGAAAATTGGAATTGAATTCAAGCCTTATCTTTGAACTTTTCAATACTTAAGGGGATTTTAGAATTATCCGATTTCTCTATCTATTAAGGTTTTGTAAATGTTTCGATGCACTACCTTTATTGAAGGACCCATTTTTTATGACTTTTTTACCCTTGATTCTCAAATAAGGCATCATTTTACTTGTTTTTATTTTTTAATTTGTAGGACCGTTCTTTGAATCGAGCCTGATCTCATGATCAAGCCAGTTTTTCTCATTTGAATCCCTCTTTGTTCTTAATTCACTAATCGAGACCGATCAATGAATCATGCATCTTTTCATCTTATTTTCCTTTGCAACTTTTTGAAGTTTGAGATTGATTTTTGAATTTGTCCCTTCTCCCCTTACCTTTTCTTTGCTTCATTTTATCCTCCTCAATTTCCAAATTGACCCCGATATTTTGGTAAACCCATTTTCTATCTTTTGAAATGTTTATTTCCCCCATTGTGGAACTAGGCCTAATATTTTAATTGGATCTCTCTTCCCTATCCACTTAAAATATTTCCCTCAACTTCTGAGTCGGGACCAATCTATTAATTGAGCATTTTTTTCTTATTCTCATCCCTCTTTCAATCCTAGTCAAGCCTCTTTATCCTATTATTTTCTAATGATTGGACCAATTTATAAATCAATCTTGATTTTACAACTGAGGCTGCTTTCAAGCATTTCAAACTAATTTTTGGGTCAATTTATTGATCATCCCTAATTTTAGAATTAGGGATTGTCTTCCTACTTTTTGGTTCGAAATTTGGTCCCGATGGTCTTGATCAGATTCAATTTATAAATTGAACCCTTTTCATGATCAATGATCACAATGATTTGATTTCAATTCCCCATGAATAATGAATGTTTTTATAAGAATATTGACAAGGATTTGTAGATAGCATGAACATGTAAATATATTTTTGATCTGTGAGGTGAGAAGAAATAGGATGAAGATTCCAAGGCCATATTAGAGGTGAGATAGAAGGAAAATCATAGGAGAGAACAATAAGTTGACTATTAAAAAGAAAAAGTAGAGCATGTGGAATCTGGATGATGAGCCATATTATTTCTATGCATGAAGTCAAATGGCAAAGATATTATCCAAGCAAATCCAATGGTGGTGGTAGATCAATGATCAACGGTCTAGAGTGATTATGGATTTAAAACCACTATAACATGTGACTCAAAGATATGAATTGTAAAGGGTGAAAGGTGGTTTATGAAACCACAAATATCACCTTTGCAAAGTACTTTTCACCCAAAATTGGTTTTCATGGGTATAAATGTTATTTACTTTAAAGAAGTAATGTAGTCTCATTTTCCATAATCAAGAACAAATGGCAAGAAGACACTTGGAAAGATAACATAGCAATAATCAATGTTGTGGATCTAAATATAATACCCATGCATCAAAGTGGATTCATTCAATTAAATATAAGTTAGTAAATCATTTATCCACTATACAAGATATACAGGGTCACCTTCCTTCATATGAAGACTCCCATTTAACTCTCTCCTTCCCATCAGATAGGAATCAACTTAAAATATTTCATCTTCACAAATACAATGGTGCATCCTAGAAGTGATTTTTTCAATTGTATATACTTGACTAAATTAGTGGACTTGACTCAACTATCCTTCATGTAACTCTTTTGTAAAATTAAGACTCCATATCTTCTAAACAAACTTTACATGCCCAGATGTCATCTTGATATGATATACCAAATAAGGCTTGAGAAAGAAATACTTAATCAAGAGACATAGACTCATCCAAACTCTGTTATTATACCTGCCTATGGCAGAGTATATTGTAATTGCTTTAGAGTCAAATTGGTTTGACTTTCAATTAGTTGCTTCACATAAAATCATTTTTCTATGCTTTTACAATAGTTATGAAATATATATGTATTAAACTAAAAATTTGATAATTATAACAATATTTTTCAACTTTTCTAAATATTGTATTCCAATTTTTTTATTGGCTAAGAACAATGATATGACTAATTTTATTTGGTTTAAAAATTATTTGTCATAAATTAAAAATATATTAAAATTTTAAAAATCTATGTTTTTCCACAAATTGCCACATAGTCACATATATGTATTATATGTGCCATTTCCATAAATGAAAATAAATGCACTTCCAGATTAAAAAATGAAAATATATATTTTAATTACAATATATAATTATTTCTCTATTATTTTATTTCCAAAATAGTGCATGGGAACTTGACATATGCATCTGTGCATCTATCGCATAAAAATCCCTCTATTATTTCTACTGATACTCGTTGACCTAGATGGGCATTGGCTTGCATCCCATTTTTGTATGCTTCTTTCACATCTTTCCATTTTAATAAAATAATAAATGAAATTGAAATGATTGGTCACAAAATGTTTCACATGCGTTTTCTTTAATTTTGAACTAAGGAAAATAAAAAACAAGCATTCCTTGGCTTTTATACAAGTTGACATGATGTGATGAAGCTCTCAAAAGAACGAAGGTGACTCTCATCCCCATTTTCGTTTTTTCCTCCTCTTCAAAATACTACCAACTTATTAGTCCCCGTCGAAGGCACAGAGGGACTATAGCGATCGATAATTCATTGACTTCATATTAATATGTCCTTTGACTATAAATTTTTGCATCATCTGTATTGATCGTACTATAGAAGTAAAAACATTATTTTTTATATAAAAATAAAAAACTTATTTGTCATCGTTTCATTGGAGAATATATTTGAGGTCTTATTGCCAACTTCGATGTTCCCAATGTTGTAAATGTGTAGATATCCAAAGTTTTGAGCTTAAACGCTCCTTTTTAATTTTTATTACACTTTTACTGAAATGTTTACATACCGAAAGTTCTAAGTATGGATGTTGTTTTTTAATGTTTTTTTATTATTGGTTCCTGCCGAATGCGTAGAGGGACTATAGTGATCGCATATTAATATTATTATTATTATTAGTCCTTTTTATTTGTATTGAAATGTTTACATACCAAAGGTTTAGATCATTGACACTTTTTTCGAGGTGCTTGAATAGGCCTGACAACTTAAATGTTTACATAGTGTGAGGTCCTAAAACAGTCCTGACAGCTTAAATGTTTCCATACCACGAGGTCCTTAGACAGCCTGACAGCCTTAAATGTTTACCTAGATAGGCTTCTTGGAGTACATTTTTCCTCAAAATTTTCCATACAATGTTGCAGTGAATTTGGAAAATATTATTGTCCACTGCCAGTTGAATAGGCATTGTATGTTTCATACGTCTTGTAGGCTTGGAATGCAATTTGGTCATCGTTGAAGCTACATACATTGTTTACTGGTTCGATGGGTGGTTCTTCCTCGTTGGTTCGTCGGTTGTTTCTTGTTGTTGTTTGGTTCAACTTTGCAAAGTTGGGGACCTTTGCTTGCAGTTGGACCTATTGGTGCTTATTGCTTGCTTTTTTTTACTTCAACTTTGCAAGGTTGGGGTCCTGCATTCACAGTTGGATCTGTTTTTTTTTTACTTTGCAGGGTCTAGGTGTTGCACCCACAATTTGACCTTCGTTTCTGTCATTCATCGTTTCAGAGTAAGTTTCGATGCCATAATTTCATTTTCTATTCATTCTTTGTTGTTCAGTGTTTGCAATTTGCAAGTAAGAATGTTTTCTTATTTCTACTCGCATGCTCGTCATATGTTTTTGGTTCCTTCTATGCTTTGGCTGCATTTTGGTAATCGTTGGAGATACATATGTTGTTTATTGGTTCGATGGTTGTTGCTTGTTCACTGGTTTGTTAGTTCGTCGGTTGATTCTTGTTATTGTTTGGCTCAAGTTTACGAGTTTGGGGCCCTCGAGCTATAGTTGGGCTTGCTCGTGATTTCTCGTTGGTTCGTTTCTTGTTGTTTTCTTTTTTTTACTTCGGATTTGCAAGGTTGGGGTCCTACACCGACAATTGGAGTTGCTTTTTTTTTTGGGGGGGGGGCACTTTGCGGTGTTCAGGTCCTGCACCCACGAGTGGACTTGCGATTCTATTGTTTGTTGTGTCTGGCGAAGTTAAGATCTAGCGCCTGTTCCGTGTCCACCTGTACTGCTGTAAAATTTTGTTGATACTTCAGTGTTGACATGATACAAAATAGTGGCATAAGAAATAATTGGACAACTACATGTTCAATTACAATATATGTTGTCTTTTTGTTCAAATAAAACATGTGAAAAATACACTTATTAACCATATATGGTGAAATGTACCCTTATCACAATACAACCTATTTGTCCTCTACACAGACTGGTGTGACCACGATACAATTTGTCTTGTACTTGAAATATGATATGTACACCAAAGATACTGAAAAATTATATTTCCATGTATGGAAGCATATCTGGATACTTTTCCACAGAAAAGCAAAATCATTTGGCTATGGCCATGAAATTTCTTAATATTTTGTGGCTTGTAATATATTTTGGGCAGGAAAAAACTTTATATATTTACAACCATGGATGGAGAAAAGAAAAGGTTCATGTTTCTAACTATCTTTTATTCTATTCATTGATTCTCATTTAGTGTATGTACATATTACTTGCTCTCCGCTGGATACCATCTTCCATTCATGTTCATTGTATTTTGTGCGTTCCCACATTCAAACAAATAGAATAGCTGAAGAAAAAGGAGTCTTAACTGCAACGGTGGATGAGGAGATAGAAAGGTACATGCTTGTATTATTATTTCATATTTTGTTGTTTTGTGTTTCATTTATTATCTATATATGTGTTCACCTAGTTTATTGTATGTATATATTGCGTACCTTCCTACATAATAACTTATCTTTGTGTCCTTCGTATTTCCTGTGCCGCTACATTGAAAAAATTCGAACTCTGTTTATTTATTTTTTACATGTCTCCCTACATACTAACCTCCTTCATGTCCATTGCATTTTTCCTACATTGCTACATTTAAACAAACAAAGTGGCTGGAGAGGACGATGGAATCTTTGGTGCGAATGTAGCAGAGGAGTTACATAGGTGCATACCTGTACTCTTATTTCATATTCCAGTGTTTAGTATTTCATTTATTGTTTGTGTATTTTTTGTACTTGTTCTACTGATTTGCACCTTTTTTTTTTGTATGTATATACTACATATCTTTCTTCTTATTCTCCTGTGAATTGTATTCTCTTTGTTGCTACATTGAAATAAATAGAATTGTATTTATTTATTTTACATGTCTTTCTGCATACTAACTTGCCTTCATGTCCACTGTATGTTCAACATTTCTACCTTGAAAGAAATAGATTGGTTGGACAGGAAGATGAATTCTTATATGCCACAGCAAAGGGGTCTATGGTACAATCTTCGAAAATGTATACCAACTGTGCTAGTAAATTAAACATACAAAACAGGTGGGTGCATATAATATTGGACTAGAAAACGATAATTTGGCAACAATGTGCCTTTGTTGTGACTTTCTGCTTCCAAACATTGCCCTCCCCATTTCTATTTTTTCCATTTTCTATTATCCATTTTTTTTCCCTCTTCTATACTTAACTTTTCTCGTCTACTTTTTCTTTCTGGTTTCTTTTCTTAGTCATCTTTCCGAAAATTCCTAGGTGCGTGGGTTGGCAGACTCATGGGTTCACATTTATGGGCATGCTTCTACCTTATTCCATACTTACCCACTTTGTCGATCGCGGGTTCCCGGGCTGGTGGGTTCAATATTGCGCCTCTGGCTTCAGAGGTTCCATGATATACATANAATCTGAGGCATACAATTTGACCCTCGGGTCCTCATGTTTCCTAAGTATCCCTTGAACACCCTACTTCGTATTCCATCTCCTTCAACCCTCTATGTGACATTTAGAACAATTATGGACAATATACAATGCATATGCTTATTTAGTCCTTCTAATGTTCATCTACACATGCTTGCATCAGAAAACGTTGGACTAGTGACATGGCCATGAGCAGTCAATCATCCCAAACATCTGCAGACCGACAAGGTCAAAGGTAAATATGCATACATTATGTTCCTCATATGTTTACCAAAAAAATATCCTCATCTATTTATTCATCTATGGCATGGTGAATATGTTGATGTCATCTGCAACACATACTTTGCAGTTCACAAGAAGTATCAACAAGAGCAAGCGAGACACCGAACATAGCACAAGTTCCACAGACTAAGAGGTATGGTTGAAAAACTATGGCTCCATAGTTCATCCAAGTTGTGCGTCTACTTGTACATTTATGCCAGGAAAAAAGAAAACAAAAAAATGATGAACACTACCATTCACATTACTTTTCTTGTTCAAAAAATGTTGCCACGTCTAAACTTGTAACACCCAAAATACTATCAATAGAGGGCTTGAATAGCTGCTGAACTGGACAAGTGTTTGTCAGGTACATAATGGTTGTCTATAACACCTACTTGGACAAGGAAAACAAAACTAGATCCATTATGCATGCTGACATGACAGACAAGGAGGCCTTGGTGACAGTCACACTAACAATTCCCACACAACTTGTCTAGAAACATGCAGAAAAGATATTGCCAGGTAATGGGATATCCATTACAAATTTTAATTTATTTCCCAAAAAAGTATATGACCGTGGTGATTGTGATCGTATTATATCTCTCAATGAAACAAGTATTGTGGAAAAAATTCCCACTATTTGTTCAAAATATCGTTTCGTCCCGGACACAACTATTAGCCAACTTGCATAGATAAATGACATTTACCCAATCGGAACCATTGGCACAGTTGTCACACTTACGATAAAACTTGGCTCGCAACACATTCTCCATATAAAATATGGAGAGTTAGACAACGACAAGGCAATGGTACCGTTCTCCATATCCAGTTTTGTCCTTTACTTTCACATGTCCATGTATCTCGGTTAAGTTACACAAATGTTGCATTGTTCCATGTTGCAGCTGCAATTGTTCGACACCTATTCAAATTTGTTTTCGTCAATGGAACAACAATTGCATAAAGGGCAATTTCCACTTATGCTCTTTAAAAATATAACAAAGAAAAGGGATGTTAAAGAAAGGATCTTTTGCACAACCCAAGCAACATTTGTAACAGAATTGCAAGCAGACACAGTATAGGATCTCAAGAAACTAACTAGGTCTACAACTATTGTGTGTATACATCTACATATTCATCCTAACTTTTCTCATACAAATTGCCTTCACCAAATTTTTGCAATTTTTCTTTTCTTTTTTGTTGTTGTGCAGTTGTATATTATATTGTTCAATATATTAATTGTTATGCTCACGTTTCCAGGTTGAGGGTGTTTTGGTTGCAGTGAATGCATACTCGACCCCCTTCAAGCCTGTATGTGCCAACTGCATCTCTCTTTCTTATGCTTTTTATTTCATAAGTGATGATACAATTGATTGTCTTTGATGCAGTAAAAAATTTCCTTACATATATAGACATTGCCTCAATGCTGCCATCTAAACCGTGGGCAACACAATCGTACATTGTACAATTATAAATCCTTTGTTACAAGATGTGCTTCCTGGGTTAGCAGGATTGTCATATGAAGCATACCTACAGAAAAAGGAAAACAATGTCTACATGTTGCGTGACTTTCGGATACATAACAAATTTACCTTAAATGAGGACAATGCAATATTGCATATCGGCTGAATAAAAAAAAATAAAAATCATATCAAGCTTTGGCAGGAAACGAAAATATCTCATGTGTGTATGGAATTTTTCTTCAACACCCAGATGAATGTTCATCGAACTCGAGTTCTTCGTAGTTTACATCTATAGCAATAAAATTATCTTTCCATAGATTTTGTCTCTTCTTGTGCACTTGAAACAAAAAGGAGAATCTAACTACAAATGCAATCGATGTTGTTATTTTGATGTTTTTTTGCATCCCCTAGTAAGAATTTTTCATATTTGTTGGGGTGTGCAAATGAAAAAAAAAATGGTGGCTAGCTGTGGATTTGTTAGAGGAGTCTGCACATTTTTGGGTGCCCAAATTGGACAATTGTTTTCCAACTATATAGCCATGGCAGGATTTCTACATTTTTTTGGGGTACCCGAATAAAAAAAAAAGTTAGTCTCCAACTATACATTTATGGTATGGTATATGCATTTTCTCGATGCCCTAATTGAAAAAAAAAGGACTAAACATGGATTGAAACATGGGTTTGAGATTTTCAGAACTCGCTATAGATATTGGGGTGTTTGGGCATTGGAATTCATACAGGCAGGTGCAGTTGTTGGTGATGTACACACGCACAATATTGTTCAGTCCATAAATGGGAAGCATGAGCACAAACCCCATAAAAAGTATCCAACTGTAAATAACTCAGGCTCATCCTTTGAACCGTCGAAATAGCTTGCTCCTCTGGGAAGAACCATCAAGCATTTCCAATAATATTGGAAATTTGGCATTGTTAAAACTGGTAGTGATAGACCATGGCACTATCAGAAGAAAATGTCCATAGTGATCTTTCTTAATGGTAAAATAGTAATCGACAACTTTCTTTTTCCCCATTTTGAGGTCTGGTTATACCTAGGGTACAGTGGCGAAGCTCCACTAGTTTTGTGTTGTCTTTTGTTTGGCAGACTTTTTTTCATATCCCATGGCCCCGGTTATTTTCTTGTGGGAACATATACCAGATGTAAGAGAAAACCAATGCCAGGTGTGTTTTTTTTATATATCAATTTTTTTGATGAAAAGGTTGATGCATATTGCTCTATGGAACCTTGTGGGATCTTGCTTGACACCTAATGTGTTCATGCATTGCCTTGTGCCTCAACTTTCAATACATTTGGTGTTTATTTGGTTCTTGGTTGTATGCTTCATTCTGGAAAATTAATAATACATTCAGGATCTTAGCAGTTTTTCTATGATCTTAAAGACTATAGAGGACATGCTTTGCCTTGTAATATAAGCTCTATGATGCAAATGTAGTATGTGGCTCGTTTTAGCACTTTTCCTTGATTGATGAACTTAGCAAAATTCATCTCCTGGAATAATTTGAAATAAAAAAATATATACTATGTGAAGTCCAATGGAACTATCATATCAACAAGAGGACATTAAAATTCAAATTCGTCGTTGTTATACTTATGTTGAAGTTGACAGTACAATAACTTAAACATCCCAAAATTGATTTTTTT
The DNA here is from genome assembly GCA_009831015.1 of Picea engelmannii. NCBI lineage: Eukaryota > Viridiplantae > Streptophyta > Pinopsida > Pinales > Pinaceae > Picea > Picea engelmannii. The sequence goes on from ML794168.1 coordinate 152,228, forward strand.
GTAGTTTTTCGACGCTTCTCTTATACAAATAGATCCAGGAAACTATAAGCATGGCTCACTTTATCTATTCCTTGATTGAAGAACCTATTCACATGTTTAATGCACTTCATAGTTATTGTTAAGACCATCAATAGAGATTTCTTATACCAATTATTGCTTCTGAAAATTGCCATCCCCTTTCTTTTTTCCCTCTGCTTTCCCTTTCTGGTTACTTACTCGTTTTTCGAAAAATTTCTAGGTGCAGGAGTTGGTGGATTCACGTCTTTAAATTACCACTGTTACTTTTAAATCACCAGCCCAACCAACCGCTTCCCCGTTTCATATTGAACAAACTTTTTGGATCCCAGGTTCCTGGATAGGCGAGTTCAACATTACGTTTCCATTATTCTGTCGCCTGCAAACAACACCCGAACTTCCGCGATCTACAAAATAGAAAACAAATTCCCCTTTATCTCATTTTCTTTCACTTTATTTTTACTTGGTCCTTTTTCCGAATGTCTCATGCTTTTATATACAACACCTGAAGTTCCGCAAAATACAAATTGACCCTTGAAATCCGTCATTGTCTCATGTTCTGTGTTACGCATTTTGCATTCAATAGTTGGGGTAGATATAATTTGACCATTGGGCCCTCACATCTCCTGAGTAGATCTTGTGGCCCTATTTTCAAGCCTGTCAATATTCCTTGTTCCGAGTATGTATAATGCTTTTATATCATGAGTCCGACCAACTACTTTCCCATTGAATACTTGGCCACTATTACCATCGTCGGTTCCTGGCCAGGCTTTCTCAACATTGTGATTCCATTTTTTCGCTACCTACAAACAACACCCGAAATTCTGTGATATACACATTGACAACCGAAATCTGTCATTGTGACATACAATTTGACCATCGGCCCCTCACATCTCCTAAGTATATTTTGTGACCCTATTTTTGAAGCCCGCCCGACTGCTTTCCATATTTGGCCATTTCTTGGAATCTGTTCCACGGGTTGGCGAGTGGATGAAATGTACAATTCTTAGTCACTCTTCCCCATCCATGCCACCTTCGTACTTCTTTCTAGATATGAAATTATTAAGCTTTAATGCTAGTAACTCATCGTGCAAGAACTGTTAAGATTGTCATTAATGTTTCGGAAGGCCAGAGAAGATTTGTCATTAATTAGAATTAAACCAAGATTTGCGGAGAAGAGTTTTATCCTTTCCAAGTATTCATTTCAATAATGATGCAATCTCTTTCGTGCATCGATCGGTTGGCGCCTTTACAAAATCTCTAATTCTTAATCACTCTTCGTCATCACCTCCACCTTCGTACTTTTTTATAAATATGCAATTAGTAAGCTTTAATGGTAACAACTCATTACGCGCAAACCCTGGAGATTGTCATTGATCAATTGAAAGGCTCAAGGAGATATTCCATTGATATGCATTAAACCAATATTTGCGGAGGGTTATATTATCCCTCCCCAATTTTCATTTCAAACATCATCTGGAGAAAACATAAATTCTCGTTAGCTTATGGCAGAATTTTTATCCAGCTACAGTAAACACCTTCAGGCATGATGGCCAGAGGTTCCAGTATTCCAGGGCATATTCTTACTACTCATCTCCCTCCTCCCAGGAGAAAAAAAGGAGATGGTCCCTTGGTGCACCGAGAGATATATTTCAAGCCAAATAATTCCAAGGCAACCCTGCCTGCTCAAACAACCTGCCCTCCTGCATTGATGGTTGGCGTAAAGGTTGATGCGATTGATTTCAAGCTGGAAGAAGATGATCTAATGGACGGTGATATGACAGTGGATGATGGCAATGCAAATGTTGTTCCCACTCATGCGCCCAAATTGAAATCAACCATAACAGGTGGCACTTCCCGGCTTGGTGACGGTGACCCTGACAACACCAAAATAAGGGATTTCAGAAAAGAAACTGACGTTGAACGCAATAGCCACTTTGCAGCTCAAAAGTAGGAATTCCAGAGGTCCAAATTAGTCTGTTCTGGGCAGAATTATTTTATTATAAGGAAATGATCTATTGATGCTCACAGAGATATATTTCAAGCCAAAAAATTATTCAATTGCAGGATCACTCTCTTATTCTCTGTATATACAATTAACATCTTAGGGGATGAGGACCATAACTCCCACTGGTGCAAGGCATATTCCTACTACTCATCTCCTTCCGCCTAGAATGGACTAATTTGGGCCTCTGGAATTTCTCGTGCAACCTGTGTCCCTGAAGTTTTCGACTATGAGGAGGTGGTTTCTTGGTGTGTCCTAACATTCAGTTTTGGGCTCTTCTGTTTTCCCTGCAACATTTTTCATCTTCTTCCTCACAGGAAGCTTGTGAGAACTATCGATTTTACTGCAGGATTGTTGTTCATGTGTTTCAAACCAAGGATTTATTCCTATAGGAACCTAATTTAACAAAGCCTAATAAGATTCATAAGTTTAACCATAAAATTTCTTTCAACGCATAAGCAATTTCATTATTTAGCATATAAGCAAATTCAACAGCATGATGTTAACCACCTAACATAGCATAATCATGAAAATACATACCTCTGACTGATGCTATTCCTCCAATCTCCGTCTGTCCTCACTGCTCTGCCCAAACTCTGCCCAAAACTGAATCTTTCCTCCCTGCCAGCTAGGAATAGAGCCTATCCAGCTCCCTAGCACTAGGATTTCGTGAGGATTCCTGACCCCCGAGCCCAAAAATCCTAGCAATTGATGCTCCCCTGTAACAGTCCACCCAAAGTCCAAACCATAAAAATACAAACCAAAAAAATACAGTCCCTAATCTCAAATAATGCTTCCTTCCCCCAAAATTTCAAAAGTGCCTCTCTCAAATGCCTATGCCCCCTCATATCCTCCTTCCCATTCACCGCCTCCTCCCTTCATTCAATGCCACCCACCTTATCCCTCCATTTAATGCCTTATCCCTCCATTCAATGCCTTATCCCTCCATACATTAAGTTTTCTATTAATTAAATTAAAAATTATTAAACTTTTAATTCGTTACCCAAACATTAAATGAGTTAATTAATTAATTAATCAACATATATTAAACAATAAATAAATAATAGTATTAATAAATAATCATTATTTAACTAATACACATTAGGACATATAATTATTTAATTAATTATACTTGATAAACCTTAAGCAATTATTTAACTAGGGTTGTTACATACACCCACCCTTCAGGAAACTTCGTCCCAAAGTTAAAGTATTTTATGATACAAGGGAAAAGAAACATGGTTCACACATTCATAACAAATAACCGACATTATTAGTAAGTAAGCC